>RJWM01005675.1:0-90194 GCA_004363535.1 Dasyprocta punctata
GTAAAATCAAACCAAAAACAAAACACAATAAAACCAATAAAAACAGAATGTGAAATAAAGCAAAAAAGGAAAAAATTAATCAGAATAAAGCAAAACAGTGAGAACAATTTTGGATTTCAAAGATAAGACAGAAGGGAATCCCCCATATTTGCTACATTGCATACTGTCATCTTCCCAAGAGATGCTCAGACTGCTGGTCCCAGGCCTGCAAAATCAACCAAACAATACAAGCATTTAGTGGCTTCATGTACCTGAGTTGCTATCAACTTAACCTGTCCTCCAAACCAGCAGGTTGTTTACGGGGGGCAGGGAGGTCGTTCTCTTCCTGGAGTCCACGCCAGTCACGTACCACTCACCAGGAAGGCAGGCTAGTTGTCTTCTGGTTCAAACCTCCCTGACCCAATGTAGCAGGTTCTCAGGAGGCACATCTTTCTCATCCTGGAGTCCGTGCCAGTCACACACCACTCACCAGGAAGGCAGGCTAGTTGTCCCAAATAATGTTTGTTTAAACAGAAGTTAAATTTAAGAATTTTTTTAAATTTTTTGTTTATTTTTAAGTAGATTAAACATCAACATATAATTCAAAAAGAATATAATGGTGAGATCTCTCCTCCTCCTGTCCTCAGTCCCTCAGGTGCCTCTTGAGGCAACTGGTGTTACTGACTCCTGGGAGTCCTACCAGAGACATTGTATGCATATCCAAGCACATTTATATATTTCCCAAAGAATAGCTCAGTATTCACACCATTCTGCATTACCCTATTGTCTTTACAATGTACATTAGAGATAATTCTATATCGATATAACAAGTTTCCTCCAAATATGCGATGCACACTATTCACTACTGACATACATACACAACATATTTAGCAGTCTCCACTGAGGATATAGTTTGCTTCCCATCTTTTGCTACAGTAAATGACCCTGAGTACATGTCATTTTGCACAAATGCTGCTTATCAGTAGGACAAATTCCTGGAAAAGGAATTGCTGAGGCAAAGGACAAATGCATATTCAGTTAGAATTTTGTTTGGTTACTCATAATAAAGAAACCAAAATTACAGCCATTTATACATAGGACCATGCATGATACTATCTTTGCACTCTGCTATAGACTATCCAAACCTCACACAATTGCAAAAGTCTACCTTCAGTAAAAGAATATAAAATTACAAATAGTTATTTGGAATGAGAAAAATACCCTAACCATGAAGTTTTAAAAGCCTAAGTTATGCAAACATCACCAAGTTCAAGAACAATAATGCTATAATTATTCAACTGCCCAACATATCTTTTAACAGATTTTTTTTCTATTTTTTCTTTTCTATCTGGTCTTTGATTACTTTTTAATGGGACAAGATTTTATAATACCAGCTTCTAGAGAATAAGAGGAGAGATAATTAAAACTTTCCTCTAGCATAGCTCTTTGAAATGTCCTTTCAGTATTGGTAATTTTTATGTATGAAGCATGGGAGACATTCACTATTTATAGTACTACTGCAGGTCTGTGCCCTACAAATATAAGAATTCTGTTAAGCTACGTGATTCATGATGACCATTAAAATTGGTGTATTTATAGGTACACAAGCTAAATTACTGAGCATACTCCTGGAAGAAAAATCCTTCCATTTTGACCAGATATCAATGAGTACTGTTATGGTTTGAGTCAAAATTTCCCTCATAAGGCTCATGTGTTCAAAAGTGAAGCTTCTGGAAGGTGATTAGATTGTGGCGGCACAAACCTCTTAGACGGATGAATCCACTGATGTGTTCATGGCTGGATGGGTGGTTAGGAGGCAGGGCCCAACTGGAAGAAGTAGGTCACCGAGGAGTGTATCTTTTCCCAGCCCCTCCCCCTCTCTGTCTCTCTGTCTCTGTCTCTCTCTCTTCCTCTGTCTCCTTCACACTCTGCTTCCCAAATGCCATGAGGTGAGCAGCTTTCCTCTTCTACACCCTTCTGCCATGATGTTTCTGCCTCACTGCAGGCCTAGAAGCAATGGAGCCAAGTGAACATGGACTGAAACTGTGAGCCAAAATAAATATTTTCCACTTTAAATTGATTTTTGTTCCATATTTTTGCCCCAGTGATGGAAAGTTGACTAACACAAGTACAAAATTATCTACTTACAAGGTTCCAAAACTGATACGTGGAAGAATAGTACACAGACTCGCTTCTGGCTGGCACATTTTTAGCTTGTTCTCCACTTTCAAAATACTTATGATGGTGGGCACAGAATACATTCTTAGTGTGATACAACCTCTGCTTCTGTACCTTTATGTGACAAAGCCAGGTAAATTGGCACCATGAGCAGACAGGGAATTTATGAAAGTCATTCCTGCAACAAGATGACTGACAAATGAGTGCAAATGACAAAAAGTATCCCACTAAAACCTGCTAAATGCAACTTACTCTTAGCTAGATCCAATAATTTCCCCATAGCCTTTTCAGCACCATCCAACATAAGGGAAAGGAACATCAGAGTAGAAATAGAGAGCAGTCTTAACTATATGCCATTGAAATACCTGACTTTTGAAAAGAAAGTGGTAAGAAAAGTACATGATAATGTGTACACTATGCTAGGGGGTTCCAGGGGCCTCAGAAGAGGCCTCTAGAGGCGAGCAAGGGCTTGGCAGCTGAAGGTCCATTAGCCTCATGGTAAATGCCTCTGGCCAGCAGGCTTCTGGATTCAGTCTCTTTGATCATGCATGCATGGTTTGGAAAGCAGAGAGGAACCGGAGCCCTTCTCTCATCTGCCAGGGGCAGTGGCTGAAGCTGGTTTCAGCAGATGTGAGTGTCTGCAGTAGTTACTAGGCGCCATATTCCACAGTCCATCACCCACTTTGGGACTGCGGACTATAAATTAGCTATGCAGGTCCAGCAGCAGCTTTCTCCTGGTTTTTGTTTGTTTGTTTCACTGGAATTTCAGTTTTAATTTGAAACAAGCAAGAAAAAAGATAAAATAATACAACACCCCCCCCGACATACCATCCACCTAGATTTCAACCATTGTAATATTTTGCCATTTTTGCCTTATTACTGAATCATTTCAGTCAATTAAAAATATTGTGATGCTTCACCCCTTTAACATGCACCTCCAAAAAGTAGGGAAATTGCTCCAATTAACAACATTACACCTAACAAAAATAGCAATAATCTTTAATATTATCTAAAACTCATTTCATATTCAAATGTATACAGCTGTCTTAAAATATTTTACTGCTGTTTCATTTAAACCAGAATCCAATAAGAGTCATACAGCAGATTTATAATGCCTCTTAAATCTTCTCTGATCTAGGATAATTCCCCCCCTCCCCGTCCCACATCATTATTTTCATGACACTGACTGAGGAGATCAGGCCAGCTGTCATGTAGAATGTCCCACATTCTAAATATTTCTATTTTCTCATGCTGTCAATTAACTCTTCCTATTATATTCTGAAAATTCAAGTAGATCTAAAGCCTTTTTAAAATCAGATTTATTGACAATAGTTTATGTACAGTAAAACTTCAACCTTTTTAGTTTATAGTTCTATGTGTTTTGATAAATGCATGTAGCCATTTAATCTGAAAGCTGGACCTAATTAACATTTAATGCAGTTGATCAAAATACCTTAAGTGATGCTGTCCACTCCCTATTGGACCTCATATAACATCAACAAGCAACCTAGTTGTCTCACTACTAATAATACTAATTTTCAATATTGGATTTCTATAGCTTTCTGATCTCTGCATGTATATTAATTTCTCCATAATTTTGCAACAAATTTCTGCAAACTCAGTAATTTAAAACAACCCCTCCCAGAACCTACAGTTCCATAGGTCAGAAGCCAGGGTATCACTGGATCCTCTGCTCAGGATGCCACATAGCTAAAGCCAACATGTATCCAGCTACATTATCATCTGGACTTTGGAGTTGTCTTTCAGCCTCAAGATTATTAGCAGTTTTGACTGATCTTGATTGTTGAGGGAAAATGAGACTGATGCTGTTCAGTGGGGACCTGAAAGGAGTATGTCTGAAACCCAGAGGATACTTTGGGATTAACTACTAATACCTTGTGATGGTTAATTTTATTTGTCAACTTGACTGTACCAAGGAGTGCTCAGAGTGTATATTACTTCTGTGTATGTTTGTAAGGATGCTTCTTAATAAGGTTTGTGTTTGAATTGATGGTCTTAGTAAAGTAGATGCTTGTAATGATTGATACATTGTGTCAACTTGAGAAGTTTAGAAGTTTAACTAAGTGATTCAGCAGGGTTCTCACTTTGTAAACATCCTTATCCTGTGCAAGAGGAGGGCACTGAGATGGTGTGAGCACTCACCCGCCCCAGGCAGTGATAGCCTGCTTACAATATAAGAGAGGAAAAGAGGCTTGCTCTCCCACTTTTTGCTCTTGTTGCTTTTGCTGTCTTCCACTGCCATGAACTGTTGCCCCTCTGCCATGCCACCCTGCTTTGAAGGCAGCATGGATTGAAACTTCCAGAAACTGTGAGCTAAATAAACCTTTCCTTCCTTAATTTTTGGTGTCAGGTATTTTGTCTCAGCAACAAGAGAAAAGTAAACAACATGATGCTCCCTCTAGTATACCTGAGCATCGGCCAGTTAGTTCAAGGTTTGAGTAGAACAAGAAGGAAGAGAACAAAGGAAATTTCCTCTTTTTGCTTTGTGTCTGCCCTAAACTGGGATGTTGGTCAGTCCCTTGGATAGAAATTTACACCATCAGCTGCCCTGGTTCTCCAGCCTTTGGACTTGGATTGGATTATATCACTGACTTTCCTTGATCTCCAGCTTGCAAATGGCACATCATGGGACTTCCCAACCTTCATAACTGTGTCAGTCAATTCCTCATAATCTTTCTCTCCCCCCCATATATATATAGGAGAGAGATCGATATATATAGATATAAGTAGATATATAGACAGATATATATAGATATCATGGGTTGATCATTCCTAATTAAAAAATCTAAAATCTCACAGATTTTTAGTGCCTATGTGCTACTCAAAATGTTTCGAATTTAAGAGCATTTTAAATTTCAGATATTCAGATTAGGAATACTCAACCAATAAAGTGCTATACATAAATATTCCAAAATCAAGGAAAAAAACTCTGAAATCTGAAACTTCCCAATATGTCCCAATATGTTAGATAAGGCACAATGTGTGTGTGTGTGTGTGTGTGTGTGTGTGTGTGTGTGTGCATGTGTGGAAAGGGAGAGAGAGGTTTCTCTAGAGAACCCTAATTAATACATATGTCTATTAGTAAAGGTTAGAAAATTACAGTAACCTAATATAAGCAAGACTATCAAGTGATTATATACTTTAGGACGGAGGGTTTGGGTTGCCACACCAGATAGAGAAACCCAAACAGCTAAATGCTGGCTGAAGAAAAGTGGGGAGGGATAGATAATAGAAAGAATTTATTAGTTTTGGAATACCAAATGGGATTGTGACTGAGTTAAAAAATAAAATAACATCAACCCATCAATCTGAGATAGACTCAGTGAATAATAAGGCTTTAGGTTTTTCCTCTTTGAAAAAGAGGCTACCTTACATGCAAGCCATGCAGGGCCCAGGAAGAGGGAAGCCAGATTGTCCCTTCCGTGAACTGGCAGAGGCCATGCTAGGTCTGGCAAGAGCACATCAAAATCAAGAAGAAGCCAATTCGCCTTTCTGGTAAGTGGCATAAGCCATGCAGGACCCAGGAAAAGAGAAGCCAGATTGCCCTGCCCATGAGCTGACCACTGTACTGACTGAGAATCAAGAACCATCCCACCACCACCACCACCTGTAGCAACCAGCTGGTTCGGAGAACAGGGTGAGTTGATAGCAACTGAGGTACAAAAACAACTGAATGCTTGTATTGTTTGATTGACTTTGCAGGCCTGGGGCCAGTAGTCCATGCATCTGTTAGGAGGATGACAGTATGCAATATAGCAAATATAGGGGATTTCCTTCTGTCTTGTTTTTGAAATCCAATGTTGTTCTCACTGCTTTGTTTTGTTCCAATTTATTGTTTTGCTTTATTCAATGATTGGTTTTATTCTGTTTTGTTTTGATCTTACTATATCTGATGGAATGGACAACTATTGTGAAGATAACAAGATATACTATGGTAGCCATTATTAATCTCCTATTATCCTGCTTTGAAGTTCTGTTCTACTTTCACTGTTTTGTTTTGACTGACTTTATTTTGTTTTGTTTCGTTGGGTTTTATTACCTTTAAAATAAAAAATAATAAAAATAAATTTGATATAAAAAAGAGGCTACCTTTTCATTGGGTTATTTTATGCAATCAGGGTTCCTTTTACATGGCAGGATTATTGGTGTTGTTGAAAATTAAATACGAATGAAAGGGCATGCATGGGTCCTAAGAAGCCAAAGATCTAGACTGTATTAGAATCTGTCTATTGGCACCCAATACTCCCTTCTGTACTCTTCCTAAGGGAGTGTTATGACTTGTATCTAGATGTCCCCTCAAAGCCCCATGTGATCATAGATAGAACTTTGCAAAGGTGGCTGAATCTAGAGTGTGTGATGCTGGGATTAATGGTGTGATGGTGGGATTAAGGGTGTCCTACCCTGAATGTGAATGCTACCTGCCCTAAGAATGGGCTGACTGGATGGAATATAAGGGAAAGAAAGAGGGGTATTGTCATTCCTTGCTACTTCACTGTTTTGCTGCCTTCTGCCTGCTATGAACCATTTCTCCTATGCCATACCACCTTGCCTTGGAGCCAGCAGACTATACACTGAAACCTCTATGAACTGTGAACTGAAATAAACCTTCCCTCCTTTAACTTTGGGTGTTAGGTATTTTGTCTCAGCAATGAAAAAAATAACTAAGACAGGAAGACATACAGAAATCCCAGGGGCTAGAAGCTTGGGAATCAGAATGAGACCACAGTTAGTCTCTGCTAAAGAGATGGGTTCACATCAAAGCAAGAAACACTGAAGAGGACAGACATCATTGTTTCTGTGGTTCTCGTGGTATCTCACAAGCAGTCATTTGCCACTGTGGCTTTTTGCAGTGACCCACCTGACACTGACTTCAGAGGTACAGGGAAGCTATGACTAGTTGTGACTTCCTAATTTCTGAGTGGCAGGAACAAATTTCCAGACCGCTTGACCACACTGTGGAGTGTAACCCCCAAAAAGTAACATAATCCTAACTTTAGCTCTTCCATTCCTTTCAATGCATTTTTCATCACCTACTTCCCTATATTATATCCCTTTCTGCTGGAAATATCTAAGGTGGTTTCTGATTTATTGAATTGAACTCTGATACATTCTTCCATAGAATTTGCACCAACTTACATTCCCACTGGAAAAACTGAACAGTGCTTGTTCCCTCACACTCTGAGCAATAGAAAGTATTATTAAAAATTTTGACTCCTTACCCATCTGGTTAGTGGAAAAAGTATTCTAATACAGTTTTCATCTGCATTTCTTCCATTATTAGTGATGGTAAGCATACGTTATTTTTTGTGCATTATGCCTCTAGTTTGCTATGTCACACAGCTGCAACCATCAGGCTTTGAGTCTGTTCCTTTGATCACGCTGGTCACTAGAGACCTCCACATTGCCAATTCCAATGATCAGTCTTCAGTTCTTTTCATATTTGTACTATTAGCAATATTTATTTCAAAATATGTATGTATAGCCCTCCCTCTTCTTTGAGACACTTGCTGACTTTGGCCCCTAGGACCTATGTAATTGTCCCTTTGGTACATTCTATCTCATTTCCCCAGTGTTACAGCTTTGGGCTGCCCAAGGCCTCAGACCTCTGATCTTCTCTATCAACATTCATTTACACTTGTGATCTGGTCCAGTCTCTTGGCTTTCAATCATTTCTATACACAGAACCCCAAATTTCTATCTCCAGCTTCAGCTTACCCTTTACTCAGAAGCTCCACCTGGATATTTAGAAGTCACCTCAGTGTCCAAATCAAAGTCTTGACTCCTCCCTATCAGAAAAAATAAACCTCCCCACATTCTTCTCTACTTCAGTGAGTAACACACTGCCATCCACAAGCTTCCCTGATCACCAATATAGCCATCATCTCTGGGTCTCTTTGTATCACCACTCTCATCCAACCCTCAACAATCTGTGGACTCTGCCTTTAAATTCATCCACAGCACAATGTCCACAGCCCCACTGTGGTCCTAGCTTACTATAGTGGCCCTTGATTGGCTTCCCCACTTCCATTTTAAGCCCCTAAATCTATTCTTAGTCCAGCTGCCTCGAATGTGAAAGGGCCCCTCAACTTGAAGTATCATCTCATCAATGAGGCTTTTCTTATTTAAAAGTAATAATTTCTACCCTTACTCCAGAGCTCCCAATATTATTTTTCTGCTTTCTGGTCACAGCATTTTTCACAATTTGAGAATCTGTTTCCCCCATTAGGTTTATAAACTCCACAAGAGCAAGGATATTTAGGCTGTTTTATTTGTTGCTGAATTCCAAGCACCTAAAAAGAATTTGACACTTGATAGTCACAAAGGAAATACTGACTTGAATAAGTGAATGAATGAATGAAACAAATTGATAGCCTGTGGGAATTCATGTAAACAGGAGTGGAGATGTAGGTTTGAGGATCCATGAGAGAAGATGAAATTACCTTGGTGAGAGGAGGTAATACTATAGATGGGAAACACCAACTCACTCAGCAGGGTTAAAAGTCAGCCTCTGGAGAAAAGTCAGCACCTCCCATGTATCAGCCATGTTGAGACTGGGTGGACCCAACAAGAAGCTAACTAGCCAGCCTTTCTGGTAAGTTGTGCAAGCCATGCATCCAGGAAAAGAAAAGTCAGATATTACCACCCATGACCCTACCAGCACATGGGCTGAGAATCAAACTTCCCAACCCCCACACCCCCATAAGCAACCCACTGGATCGAGGACAGGCTGAGCTGATAGTAACTAAGGTACATAAAGCAACTAAATACCTGCATTGTTTGGTTGATTTTGCAGGCCTGGGGCCAGTGGTCTGAGCCTCTCTTGGGAGGATGACCATACACAATATAGCAAATATGGAGGATTTCCTTCTATCTTGTCTTTGAAATCTAAAATTGTTCTCACTGTTTTGCTTTGTTCTGATTCATTGTTTTGCCTTATTCAATAATCTGTTTTGACTGGTTATACTCTGTTTTATTTTTGGTTTGATTTTTCTATGCCAGATGGAATGGACAACTATTGTGAAGATAACAAGATATACTATGGTGGCTATTGTTGTTTTCCTAGTACCCTGCTTTGAAGTTCTGTACCAATTTTGCTGCTTTGTTTTGATTGACTTTGTTCTGTTTTGTTTTATTGAATTTACTACCTTTAAAATAAAAAGTAAAAATAAAAATAAGTACAAAAAAAGTCATCCTCTGAACTGTAGACCAAGAGTCTGGGGAGAGCAAGAGGAAAAGTCAAAATAAAGTACTGTTGAGCAGGGCAGGGTAATGGCAATAACCAACATTAAAATACATCAGTTACCTTAGACATGTTCATTCAGTTAGACCTCACAAGAGCCCTGAGAGCTAATGCTACTACTATTTCCAATCTACAGATTACCAAAAGCACATAGAATGGTTTTGGAGCTGCCCGAACTAACTTGGCACAGCACTGCTTGGAAGCCAGAGCTTCATCTTTGTGCTCTTACTGACCTTACAGTCACTTCTAGAGAGCTGGTCATGACTACACCAGGGTTTCCCCAGGTGCAGACTCTAAACTTCATCTTCGTGCTCATAAAAAAACACATGAGGGCATACCAGTGTGCAGGAAGTTGACCTTCCACAGCACCAAAACTCATTAACAGAAAAAACCTGAGGGGAACGAGGCCAGGAGGCCTGACTTCTCATTGTTACTTACACTAACTTTCAGGAACATTGGACTGACTACTGCCCACTTAGACCATCCTTTTCCTCTGTGCAAATAGGGAAACCACTTGCATAATCTCACAGGTTCCTTCCGGCTTGGGAATTCCACTTTCTATAGTCATCAGCTCTGTTGGTGAGGGACGGAAGTGCATCCTGTACAAGTATCCAAACACCAGGACAGGGGAAAATACATCATGAGTGCCTAGCAGAGCAGTCTTTCTGATAGGATCAGAAACTTTAAGTTTGCTAGGAATTAGGAACTAAAAACTTGGAAAGGGAAAGTTATAGAGAGCAGCAAGTGATAGAAATGCAGTCTCTACGGGTTGGCACTGTACTCCAGGAGGTGTGTTTATAAAGGGCTCTGGTTCCTTTTGGTGTAATTATTATTATAATGCTGAGCACAAGTGGAGACTTCACAACATGTCAGAGGAGAGGCCAGGAATAAAACTTAATTCCTGAAAATCTACACTAAGGAAGCCGTAAGGCTAAAAGTGTTTTATACACAGAGAAATCTAGTAAGTTGGAGCTCATGTTGATTCAAACACACACCTGCCTATAGCTCCTATATGTGTGCTTATGTGCTTACATGCAGACACACACATTCACTTATGTATATCTAAAAGTATATGTGATCTATATATATATATATATATATATATATATATATATACCTCCAGGAGTGGCCAGATACAGATTTATATATTGGAGCCCAGCTCTTTAAAATGGAGGATAATGACACTGAAAATTATTCTAAGCTTTGCAGAGACCCAAATGACCAAACTGCCTCCTGACTTGAATTACATTACCCAGAAAGAGCTTAATAACATGTTATTATCGCTTCTTCTCACTGGCAGGATTTCTGGGCTGAAAAGACAAACAAGGGGCACATTTGTAATACCACACAGTCACCTCTGCTGAGCCGTGACCCTGCTAATTCCAGGTAAAGGCTGCAGGGAGGAAGGGAGCCTGGGGTTGGTAATGTGACTTGGTACTTGGTAATTGCCACCAGTTCAGTTGGCTGTCACCATCTGAAAGGGGCTCCAGGGAGCTCAGGCAGCCAACAGAGAGTCCTGCAGGGTGAAGGGCAGTGGGAGTAGAGTGATTCCCGCATTATGGGAATCAAAATAGAATTTCTTAGTTGAACTGAGATAATGTAGGCAAAATTCCTTTTAAACTGTACAGTGAGCTGGGCGTGGTGGCTCATGCCTTTAATCCCAGCACTCGGGAGGCTGAGGTAGGCAAAGTGTTGTGAGTTCAAGGCTGGCTTGGGCTACAATGTGAGCACAAGGCTGGCCTGAACTACACAATGCGACCCTGTCTCAAAAAACTAGCGCTGGGAGTTTGGCTCAGTGGCTTATGTGTCTGCCTGACAGGCATGAGGTTGTGAGTTTGATCCCCAGTGCCACAAAAAAAAAAAAAGAAAAGAAAAGAAAAGAAAAAACTGTACAGTGCTCCACAAATGTGGCTGTGAATGGGAAAAGGTAGCACTGATGGATCCTGTTTCAGTTTTCAGGGCCCCATGCACAGCTGCACAGGCTGCACATTGCTCAATTTCTAAGAGTTTCATTATTCTATGTAAATGACGGCCTCTAGAGCCTAACATCGTGGTAATTCTGGGTGAAATAGGGGCCAGGTGAGTGACGAAGATCAAAGTGGGGAAGGACGTTCTTCTCCTGGTCAATGCTTGACCATCCAGGGGGTGGTCAACTATTCTATAGTAAATTGCCAGTTTGGGGAGATTGGCATTAAAGTAATTAAAAGGGAATTACAAATAAGATCCTTGAGGTCAAGAGCCGTATTTTATACACTTAGCATCGTAATTCTAGCAATATGTTTGTTATAAGACAAATATTCAGGAAACATGTGTTGATATAAGAATGGACGGATATTGAATAAATGAAAGCTGGAGACCTCTGGGATCACTTCCTGGAGAGAACAGGGTTCTGCACTGGGGTGCAGTGGTTGCAAAGAACTTGTTTAGTTCAGTAGGTGCAACCATACCTTCTGTCCCATGTCTCTTTTTCCATGAATTGAGCTACAGGGAGCCCTTGTGAAGCCTTTTGTGAAGCACCATTGATGTGTCCCAAGTTCAGTAAGGGTTCATATATGATGTGCCTATTCAAGGGCTGGGTGTCATGGGACTGTAGAGTGGCAAGGTCATGGATTCTGCCATTGGGACCTTAACAGTCTGATTCAGTCAAGTCCTTAAAAAAATGTGAGATAATGATATCAGTGATATGAACCCAAGTACCAGTGAATAACAAAGATGGGAAGTGTTGTAGGAATTCAGGGGGAAAATCACGGAATATCTGCTCTGCCACCTACCATATGCTTGGGGGAAATCTATTTACCTATCTGATGCTCCATTTCCCAGTTTGTATGATTTTCCATGCAAGGTCCTTAAATAAGAGACTAAAACAAATAATGTAGTTAAAGGGCACAGCAAGGTGCCTAGCACATAGTGAAAGTTTCCAAATGTTGATTTCTACATTAGGACTTTTCAGAAACAAGTGGCAGAATCCTAGTTTATCCCAATTTTTTTTTTTTTTTTTTTTTTTTTTTTTGCGGCACCGGGGATTGAACTCACAGCCTCACACCTGCCAGACAGGCGCTTAAGCTGCTGAGCCAAACTCCCGGCCCTAGTTTTTTTGAGGCAGGGTCGCACTATGTAGCTCAGGCCGGCCTTGTGCTCACGTTGTGACCCAAGCGAGCCTCAAACTCACAACGCTCCGCCTACCTCAGCCTCCCGAGTGCTGGGATTAAAGGTGTGCGCCACCACGCCCGGCTTAGTTTATCCCAATTTAAGCAAAAGGGGGATTGTTCATTTATATGACCCCAGAGTGCAGCAATATAAATAGTCTTCAGGCCTGGTAGGATCCAGGAACTGGATGGATGTCACTATGTCTCTTCCACTATTGCCATTTCTTACGTTTTCCTAGGTTAAAAATAGTCGCCAGCATCAAAGCCAGGTTAACTCCAGAAGATGCTCCTCTTCCCATATATTGGGGAGAAAAGTCTCAGAGAAGACTCTGATTGGACCAAGTCAGCACATGTGACCACAATTTACCCAATCACTATGGTCAGACAAATGAGACCATCTGATTGGTGAGATCTCCATTATGTTCCTCCTAATGGGAGGGCAAAGGGTTAACTCCACTCAGAACATAGGTGATAAGTTTGTGAGTGGCAAAAGGCTACATGTTTCTTCCAAATATACAGAAGAAATATGTGGGAGACAACTTGAGCCGGTCCTCTTGAATGCAGAACAATTGCTGCAACTTTGATTATGTCGAGACATTTCCTTATATTGATAGATACAGAGCTGACTATGGTATTTCCTTCTCTCCTAAACTGGCTCTAAGCATTGCAAATAAGGCTAGCTGAGGTACTGATATGTAATCTCTAAAGCCATCCGACAGTGTCCTGTCGCCTCCCGTAGTGATCTCTATAAAATGTATAATCATAGAGGGATGGCAGACCCAGTGAGCCCCAAGAATGTCAACTGGGTATGAGCCTCCAGAAAGAGGCTATGAGTCCCCAGGGCATAAAAGTTTACATATCAAAAGCAGGTACTGGTATGTAGTCTTTAAAGACATCAGACAGAGTCCTGTTTCCTCCCACAGTGACCTTTGTAAAATGTATAAAGCACAGCGGGATGGCAGAGCCAGTGGGCTCAGGGAATGTCGACTGGGATGAGCTTCGAGAAAGAGGCTGTGAGTTCCCAGGGCATAAAGGTTGCATATCAGAAACTGACGCAGCAGCCTCCTAAAACAATCCACTTGCTATCTTGATTGGGTTGTGCAAATTGATACCCCTGCATATCTTCATCTGCATTTTGCAGAGATACCTTTCTCACTATCTTGCTAGCCAGCTCAAGTTACTCACGTAGTTTCCACCATCCTCACTGTCACTCATCCTCAAGCCACCTCCTTGCTTCACTAGTTAATAAATTCTGGGAGAGGCCTAGGATCAAGGCCTTTGTCCGCATGTCTTCACGAGGATTGGACTTAGGACCCCTTGGCTGCCCTTAACCTTGAATATGTTTCGGAATCTTTACTCCCACTGTGGGTTGCATTGGAGGTGGTAGATTGGATTTAACTTACCGGGATTCCAATAACGTGTCAGTGGATTTATAAATATAACTTTTTGGATTGTGAAGAAAACTAGACAAAGGATTTCAGTATTTGGATTACTGTACTCAATATTTGGGGCTCCAATAGAAATACATGAAAGATAGCTAAGGGGGAGAGCTGGTATTTCTCTATGGAAGCAAAAATATACTTCCACGAGCTCAATATGCAAACACAGTATGCAGTGTGTATGTGTCTGTGTGTGTGTACACGTGTGTGGGTGTGTAGACTGCCTAGGCAGCTCATAATGGTCCTGCCTGGCCCTGGTAATTTTGTTGAGACTTGGCAACCCCTGATGAGCAGGCATGGTGCTACAGTAGTTCCACACATAGCAGGTAAGCCCATTCACATGGGATCACAGGAGGTTTGGGGGTGATCAGAACTAAGCCTTGATTTGGACAGAGACGTGCAAAGGGGAGAAGGAAATGACAAGCCCTGCCTTCCTGAGACAACACCTGACTGAGACTCAGAGACTATTTCAAAAAGACTGGGAGAGGCTCCCGGGTCAGAGTGACTATTCAGAACACACACTCAGGCAGGGACATCTGGTTGTCCAGGGAAGAGCCAGAGCAGCCACCAAGTGCTTGAAGTCACAGAAGCTGGGGCAAGTAACCCAGACCTCCAGGAACAGCTGTCCAGTCACCCACATGGCCACAGGCATTGGCCAGTCACTGCCAAGACAGCCACAAAGCCTGCTTCGCTGATGGTCTCTTCCACTTTCTCATCTTAGAAGGGGCGGGCTGTCTATAACTGTGGCCTTGAGGGCTCAAGCCCTTAATGTCACAGCAGGAGGAAGGAAAGGAAGAAGAGAATGGTGGAGAGGACTTGGGACAAGCAGTGCCATCATTTTGAATCATTTCTCAGGCATTTGCTTGCCCATGCATATTTGTCTAAGCTCTACAAAAGCCCTAGGAGCCAAGAGAGCAGATCCCAGAGTTGGGTCACACAGGCATACATCGTGGCCAACTGCCCAATCTGCTCACTGCCTCAGTTTCCCCCTTCATAAAGCACAGTAGTTGTGAGAATTAGATTTGTTTTTAAACAATGGTAAAGTACTTAACAGCATCTGGCATGTTGAAACTATGGTTGTTATTGACTTTATGGTGCTATAGTTGGATATAGAAACACATTCTGGAGTTTGTATTTGTAAAAATATCTACAGGGCTGAAATAGACATGTGGAAAACACATTCTGCGTAGGCTGAATAATTCTAAAATGGCTTCTAAGAGTCCCATCCCAGAGCCTGCACGCACAGCCCGATACATCTCTTGCATAATTTCCTTCCCTTCTTTAAACATGGGACAGACCAGTGAGTACAAAGAGATGTCTCTCCATGGTTATGTTACTCCACAAAGGTGATGAGACTTTGCTGCACAGCTGAGATTATCCTGGGTGGGCCTGGCTTACTCAATCAAGATGAATTTGGTCCTGCCTAAGGTCTGAGGCTGTCTCCCATTGCCCTGGAGCGCCATGCTGCGAACTGAAGTGGGCAGCCTTAGGAGTCAAGGCCTCCATCCTGCAACTGCAGGAATCTGAGTTCAGCCAACAACTGGGATGTGCTCAGGAAAGGTCCAGGAGCCTCGGGTGCAAGCAGCACAGCTGGTGCTGTGTTTAGCCTTGACTGTGGCTTTGTGACACCCTCTCCGAGCAGAAAAACCAGCTGTGCTATGTCCAGATTCCTGAGCCTCAAAAACTGGAGATAGATGTATGCTGTTTCAAGGTTCTAAATTTGTGGTAATTTGTTAAGCAACAATGTAAAACAATAGACCTTCTACGTCTGCTTAAAAATCTGTTGAAAGCTAGGCATACACCTATAATCCCAGAACTCTAGAGGCTGAGGCAGGAGGATCACAGGTTAAAGCCAGTTTCAACTGCATAGTAAGACTGTCTTGAAAAACACACACACACATCCATACACACTCACAAAAATCCACTTGTTGAATTCTTTTTAAGGAATGTAGGGGATATGATTTCAAACATGATCTATTTGGGAATTGAAATTGAAAATATGGAATATCACTCATATACTAAGTATGTATTGAACACCTATTTACTGCATGCAAGGCAGTGGATTAGAAATTTCATTGAAATCAGAAGCCAAAACTGGAAACTTGTTACTCATATTGCCTAAGAGAATGAAAGGAAAACATTTAATACTAAAATATAAAACTTCCTTAAACCATTCTTATCATGGCTTATACTTGTCAAGTATAAAGTTTTCTTTGAGATAGAATGAATAAAAGAATGATCATAGTAACAACAGTTAATTTGTATGTGTGTATGTGTTACTAAGGATTAAATCCAGGGCCTTCATGCTGAGCTACAACCCCAGCCCTATTGGGGACCACAAATTCACAATGGCTAATTTTGAATACTTCCCTAAGGGATAAAGTAGAGGCTTTGGATTACCTGTATCACCAATCTGAGATTTCTCATTAACTCTTCTTAGCATAAAACCATCTGTGCCCTTGTGAGTTATCCCAGGATTATACTCCAGGACAAGATCCTTCTTAGCATAAGATCATCTCCGCCCACTTCAGGCATCCCAGGATTATACTTACCCATTGAGTCATAAACCTCTGAGTCTTCTGCAAAATTGGAATCTTTCGCTAGCACCATCACTGTATACACCCAGTAAATAGTAGCTGTTTCGGAGTGTGAGGAGGAGGACCCATCTGGAGACATCAACTTCCCAGTCACTCAAATCATATGTTACCAAACTTGTCCCTGTTTTCTTATTTTCTCGCTGTACCCTTAACACAGACAATCAGAGCTCTTTTCTGGGTCCCCGATACAACCCCCTTGTCTAAACTTACATTTTATTATTACGTGCTTGGTTGTACATAATGATTACATTCATCATGAGGAATTGGCAAATGTGCATAACACGTCTTAATTCTTTTTACTTCTCGAAGCCTTCCCTTCCCTCCTATTCCCTTCATCTCTAGATTCCCTTCCCATTTGCAGGTCTATCTCCCTATTTTGTAATATCTATCTTTTATTTTGCTCTCTTACTTATATATTGTGTTTCTCATATAAGAAAAACTATAAATATCCCAGGAGGAATCTAAATTTGCAATCCTCCTGCCTCAGCCTCCCAAGTGCTAGGCTTAGTACATACCAAGCAATGTGTTAAGCACTTTTAAGTGCCTCATCTAATTCAATCCTCTTAACAACACAAAGGGGGTAAGAAGCTGGTACCATTATTGTTTTCATGCTACAGAGGAATATAAAGAGGAACAGAAGGGGAAGTCATTTGCCCCAGGACTCACACAGCTGGTAGAAGGTAGAGCCAGAATTTTAATCCAGCTCTGTCAGGCAAATTCCCTGCAGAGAAACATCCACTGAACATCTGCTATGTTTAAGGTCCAGTCGCATGTTGGACATCATGGGGAGGCACAGAAGAAGCAGTGATAGAATCTAAGCTCTTGTGGCTTCCACTCCAGTTGCCCTGAGAGGACAACAGAACCACTGGATGCTGCAGAGCCTAGGGAGTGGATTCATGAAGCAGATAGGATCAACATAGGTTTTGGCTGCTGGACAGGTCACATGTAGGAAATGCCTGGGGAAAGGGAGGCCCTCAAAGTAGAGGCAGCAGCTCAAGTAACCGTATGACAGGGGGACCAGGCAGGGCATTTTGGGAACAGTGAGCAAGCCAGTTAACTCCAGAGCAGGACTCGAAGGTGTTTGCTCACCAACCACACTGAGCGTATGGTGAAGGAGGCAGTCCCACCGCAGCGCAGGACATAAGGCCCCACCCATGAAGAAGGCTACATGTGCATGGTGGAAGACAGAGCCAATCTCATGAAGATCTGAATTAAACTCCAGGGACCACTATATAATTTCAAAACATACTTGTGGACAATAATAACCCCTCCTAAAGCTGGCTTCCCTTTGTGTAATATAGGAAGGGTCCAGGGTATTGCAAAATACCTGCAAAGCAGAAGAGGAACCAAAGAGGTTTTCATCTCGTGAGCCAACCCCATTGGTAATGGCCACATGAAACTCTGGATTTGCAAAGATTAGGAAGCCATCCACTGTGGTCAATTAATATTTTCTGCTCAAAGCAAGGAATAGACCATGTTTTTGCTCCTGCTGCATACTTGGATTTGGCAGCCGTAGTAGCACCTACAAGCTCAGATTCCACTCCTCTGCTTGCCTATCTGCCTTCTTTCCCTCCTGCAAGGCAGTAAGTTACAGCTCTTTGTTATCACTACACGGTGCACTGCACAATGAACTTTTAGTCATTGGTGAACCACATAGACTGTAGTGATTCCTGAAGATTAAGAGAGCTTGAAGAATTGCTATCACTTAATGACACTGTACCCACCATAAAGTCAGCAGCACATTATTTAAGTGTTTGTGGTGATGCTGATGTAGAGAGTTACTAGACTGCCATTCATATAAAGTACAGCATATATGATTACATAGAATACAGAATACTTGATAATGACAATAAATATCTACATTACTGGTTTACTTATTTACCATACTATGCTTTTCATTGCTCTTTTAGAGTGTAACAGGCAGCAGCTGTGTACATCTTGCTTACTGATTCTCTTGCTTGTGCCATTTTCCCTCGTTTGATTTAATCACTCATTGTTTTCATCACCATGTCATCACGGCCCCAGGAGTAAGAGGCTATTCCATATAACCTAGGTGCAGAGTAGACTGTGCCATCTAGGACTGCCTAAGTACACTCTAGGATGTTCACACAATGGTGAAATCACCTAATGATGCATTTCTAGAACATGTCTCAGAAGACAAGACTAACACACACTACCCACTGGCAGCCTGCAGAACATAGTCCATGATTGTGTTTAATACTGTGGCAGACCACCTGGCAGGGCAGAAATTGCAAAGGGCTGACAGTAATGCGGACCAGAGAGTCTGAGATGGCCTCATGGAGATGGGTTGTGAGGAGAGAAAAGTGTTACGGTTTGGATTTAAAATGTCCCTCAAAACTCTGGAGTATTTGGACGTTGAGCCTGATCCAAAGAGGCAGGTAACTGGGTACAGGACCCAGAAGAGTGTATCCTTGTCCTTAGCTCCTCCAGCCCTCTCTGCTTCCTGGCTGCCATGGGGTAAGCCGCTGTCCTCCACCAGGCCCTTTCACCATGCCATTTCTACCTTGGAGCCAGCCAACCATGAGCTGAACTCTCCAGAACCATGAGCTAAATTTAGTCTCCCCTCCTTCAAACTGTGGCTGTCAGGTATTTTTCCCCCAGTGATGGGAAAGTGACTAATACAGAAGGTCAGACTAACCCCAAAAGAAGGGAATTATACATCCAAAGGTTCAGAGGCAGGGATATTCTTGGTGAATAAGAGGTCTCACCAAGGACAAGATATCCCCAGAGTCGGAGGTGATACTGGAGGAGAAGAGTGACCTTTTTGGAGAACCTTAATATCAGGAGAGCTTTCAGCTTGATAGGCAACAGGGACAGAAACGAGGAGAGTCACTGCATTATGGACTCGGACTGCTGTAACAGAATATTACAGACAGAATGGATTACAAAACTTTAAATTCTTGCAGTTTTGGAGGCTGAAAGTCCAAGATCAAGGTGCCAGCCACGTTGGTATCAGGTGAGGCCCTTCTTCTTGCACACAGCTGTCTCCTTTTTATGTCTTCCCAGGGCCGGTCTTCCGTGTGCAGTCAGGAATACAGCCAGCCCTCTCATCTCTTTCTCTAAGGCCAGTTCTATTGGACTAGGGCCCCGCTCATTTCATTGAACCTTACTATTTCCCTAAAGATCCTGCCTTCAAATAGTGTATAGTCACATTGGAGGTTAGGATCTCACTATATGACTTTTGAAGGAACATAATTCTCCCAAATAGTCACTTTGGACTTTTAAAAAGGTTTTTTATTTTAAAAGGAATTGAATTTTTAAAATGAAAATACATAGCCCAAGTATGGCCTAGATAGGAAGAACATAACACAGTCAAACACAAACAGGGAGATGCATTAAGGCTACTTTGACAAATTTTTATCATTTCTAGAATAGAGCAAAATACCTCTTTTGAAAAATTATATTGTTAATTACATTTATTTGATGAAATACAAAGAAATTAAATATGCACATGAAGAGTTGTAAGACCAGGGACAATATTGCTGTGCTATACAGGAAGAAAGGGGGAGGCAAAAAAATTATTTAGGGGGGAAAAAAGCCAAGGCCGAACTAAAATATACTAAAATTATTATAAATTTTCTCTAAGTCATACAATTTTGGGTAGTTTCTTGTTCATACTTATCTTGTGCCTTTCCAGTTTTCTTTTATTCAGGGATTTTTGTTCACTACTGGGGGTTGAAACCAGGGCCTTTGCACTGAGCTGCAACCCTGGCCATTTTCAATTTTTTTTTTTTTTTTTTTTTTTTTTTTTTTTTTTTTTGCGGCACTGGGGATCGAACTCACAACCTCGTGCCTGTCAGACAGGCGCTTAAGTCACTGAGCCAAACTCCCAGCCCTGGTTTTTTTGAGACAGGGTCGCACTGTGTAGCTCAGGCCAGCCTTGCACTCACGTTGTAGCCCAAGCCAGCCTTGAACTCACAACACTCCTCCTACCTCAGGCTCCCGAGTGCTCATTTTAAAATTTTGAGACAAGGTCTTGCTAAGTTACCCAGTCTGGGCTCAAACTTGCAAACTTCAGCGGCAATTTATTTTTTATCTTTTCATCTCTTAAAAACAACTCATATTTATAAAACTGATTTTGTAGCAAAATTTCCTATAGACTCTTCACCCAGGTTACCCAAGTGTTGTCATCGGCTATAACCATACAGCAGTTATCGAAGTTGGAAAATTAACACGGATAACATACTACTAACTACTCTGTGAGTTTGAGTTTTGCCAATGTCCTTTTTCTGATCAGTGATTCAGTCCAAGATCCTACATTGTACTTAGTTGTATGTCTTCTCCAGTCTGTGACAGCTCCTTAGTCTTTCATCAATGGTCAGGTCTTTCTTGACTTTTAACACTTAACAAGCACTAGCTAGTTATATTTTGCATATTCTTCAACTTGGGTTCACCTGATGTTTGCTGATGACTCAATTTATGCTGTGCATTTTTGGCAGGAAGACCTCAAAAGTGGTGTCACACCCTTCATGGGCCATCTGTATCAAAAGGCAAATGATGTCCATATCTCTCATTACTGCTGACATGGTGAGTGTTAACTTAAATATCTAGGGTATGGTGTTTGCTAGGAGTTCCCACTCTAAGTTATTATTATTTCCTCTGTAATTAATAAGTACCTTGTCAGAAGACCCTTTGAAAACACCCAAGTATCCTGTTTCTCTTCACTCATTCCCTGATATCACCATTAATTGATAATTCTTGCCCACAACAATTACTACTGTGGACTTTACAAAATGGTGATTTTCTATTTCCATCATTCCTTCCAGTTCCATCATGGGGCTCCACACTTTTTATTTCATCTAAGCCTAATTATTTCCCAAATTCCCTGCCTTCAAATACTACTCCATTGCATATTCAGACTTCACTATATAGATTTTACACAAATATGTAATCCATAGCAATTAATTTAAATTTTACTGTAAGTGCTGTTCCTTCTCCCCTTTTTATTTCCTTATTCAGTTATGTATATCAGCATGAATTCACAGACATTGTATATATTTTATTCTATAAATTATAATCCAATATCATTATTTACTTGGGTCAAACTGACCAGATTTGACCATTGGGAGCTCCTTCAAGCTGGCTTCTGAGTCCTTTTAAATATGCTTCAAGCCAGCCTTGCACTCATGTCATTATTTTGACTGGTCTTCCTTTCTAGCATCACAGTTTTGTTCCACTCCTGTCTTACAGTTTCCCTGTGCAACTTGAAATCACCCATTACTCCAAGCCTGGGTATTAGATGGTATTAGAAACCAACATGTATGAATTAGTGGCGAGAGGGTTTTATTTTTATTTATTTTTTTTTTTTTTGCGGCACCGGGGATTGAACTCACAACCTCGCGCTTGCCAGGGCAGGCGCTTAAGGCACTGAGCCAAACTCCCGGCCCTCATGTATGAATTAGTTATTTGTTGCCAATGAGGTACCATTGCTTCTAGGCCTTAATACCGTTAGTAATTACTATGCATAGACACATAGACTTATCTATAGACCTATTATTGATACTTCAATCAATTTCAGCATTCATTTTAGCATTCCCCCTTGCTTTATTTGCAGTATCTTCCTCTTACACCGAGAAATGTGGCTACTGTTATCCATAATACATTTATTTGTTCAGTCCTTGTGGTTTCAGCATTTCTAACAGAAAATCCCTGTGAAAAATAAACTTACTAACTAAAGCACAATATTTGTGTATAGTTCTTTTTTATGGGTAGCATTAAAGTACATAGTCAAAATTCTACCTTCCTAAGTAATTTATGTTAGTTCTTTTCCTTTCCCACCCTTCAGTGTGGTTATATTATTCAGTTGTAAATTGGTTAGTTGTCACCATTTGTATCCCATTTTGAGTTCCTCCATATCCTAGTTGGTTTGAATTATTTATTTTTTGAGTGTGTGAAATGTTAACATGATTCTAAAGTGATACAAAAAGGTCTTATTTTGTCCACTTTTGTTCTGTTTTTGAATTTCTGATTCCTGGTGGTTTTTCATATTCCCAAGTGCTGGTCTATGTCTGTTTAATTCAATTTAAAGAAGTGTTTTGCAGATTTCTTCTGCCCCATGGTGGTTTTTCAGGGAGTAACTTTTAACAGTTGAGGTGCGCCAGATCTAGTTTTTCTGATTTTTATAACTCTATGTGTATTCATTCACTTCCTTTTGTTCATTTTAGTAGTTTTGGTGTGAAATACCAGAGTTCTGGAGCCTTTTTCTGCCAGTACAGTCTAGCAAGGTTCAGGGTTCTAGTGAATTCTTTCTAAAGGTAGAGAAGGGGTTAGATATCCTTTGGTTTTGAGGGTTCGCTTTTGTCTCACAAGATCTTAATGGATATGCTTTTGCTCCCAGCACTCTTTCCTTTCCACTTTACAGAGAGAACTGTACCTGCCTATGTTCAGGCCTCCCAATATTTCCTCAAAAAGTAAAACAAAACAAAACAAAAAACAAAGAACAAGAAAAAAAATAAAACCACACACACACACAGTTCAGCATAATGTGAAGACCAACAATGCCTAAGTTCAAAACAAGTGTGAGCCGGGCGTGGTGGCACACACCTGTAATCCCAGCATTCGAGAGGCTGAGGCAGGAAGATCATTGTAAGTTTGAGACCAGCCTGTGCTACAAAGTGAGCTCAAGGCCAGCCTGAACTGCATAGCAAAACCCTGTTTCAAAAACACCAAAAAAAAAAAAAAAAAAAAAAGCGAAGTGAAGTGAAAAACTCCTTGTGTCCTGCCTCAGTCCCACAGGGCTTTGTGGGGAATGGAAAAGACTGGCAGCACAAAGAGAGCCAGCCACAGACCTAGGGATCTAAAATCATGCCTGAAAGAGTAAGAAAATACAGGTGTGTAAGAAATGCCCTGCCACACAGCAGGAAGCAAGCCCGGTCTGGGAACCAGCGCCATGTGCGGGGCGCCACCGGACTGAGAACAGACCCCCGCCCCTTTTGGCGCACAGGCTGGTAAACAAGAAGTACCAATCACACACACACACACACACACACACACACACACACACTGGAAGTGACCAGCTTATCCAGAGAAACACAGGCTGTGATGATAGCTATTGAAGTGAAATGCAATTGGATGCCTGTGGTGCTTTGGTGTTTCACTGACATTGAGGTCGAGGGCCAGTGTTCTGACCACAAATTCAGAGGATAGCAGTATGCAGTGTGGCATCTAGAGGAGATCTCCTTCTAAGAGTTGTAGCCATTGTTGATTCCCTATGGTCTTGTTTTGAAGTCCTATATCATTTTCATTGTTTTGTTGGGTTAGGTTTTATTCTCTTTTGTTTTGTTTGATTATGTTAAATCTGATGGCAGAAGCAGCCAATTCAAAGATAGCAAGATATATTACGGCACCAATTTTGGATCTACTATTGGCTTATTTTGAAGTCCTTTATTGCATTCATTGTTTTGTTTTTATTATTTTGATTCTATTCTGTTCTGTTCGATTACTACTATGTCCGAAGGTATCTGCAGCTATTTTGAAGACAACGAAAGGCATTATGGTAACTATTGTTGATTTCATAATGTTTTGAAGTCCTGTATCTCTTACACTGGTTTGTTTTGATTGGTTTTATTGTTTTACCCTCTTTAAAATAAAATTTTTTTAAAACAAAGAAGAAATGCCCTGCTAGATTACATCAGGGCACAGCCTCCAGCACAGACCCTTTGGCTGTTGGTGCCTCCACAAGCCAAGAACAGAAATTAAACCAGAAATACCTCACTGTAGATCCCGTAGCCAATCAAAGCCATTTATGATGGATTAAAAACTTTTCACTGTTCAGTGATGAGATTTCTCCCCCATTTCCTTTTTCCCTTCCCTTGTCCTACTCCTACCATCAAGTAGAACCAAGCCAGACTTTTCGTTGCATTTACCTCCAGAAAGGGATGAGGTTGCAGGAGGAGGAGCAGAGTAGATGGGAGGAATCTGTTACTGGTTTTTAACTTCAAAAACCTGCATCTTTAGGCCTTTCTTAAGGGAATAAAATATATGCATAATATAAGCAAAGGATCTAGGAGAAAAACGTGATGAGTAAGAACAGGATTCCTCCTACTTTCCTACTGCCTCCGCCACCCACTTCACCTAAACCTCAAGACACACACGCATGCACACACACATGCACGCACATCACTGAGTCCTAGAGAAGGAACCCTCTTCCTTGCTGCATGCTCAGGAGTGCACAGAACACCTGTGACCACTTCCGAAGCAGAGCTTCTTCAAGAGTAGAGGCCAGCCCCAGACCAAAAATGGTCGCAGGCTACAGCTAGGCTTATGATCCCAGATCTTCCCCACTGCCCTACTGTGGCTGAGGAAGAACAGATCCTGTGATTGCTGTGCACAGACGTCATGGTAGAGCTACCTTACTGAAGGGGCTGAGCAGACAGGAAAGAGGAATGTCACATGGTGTTAGAAGCCTACGAGGTAAATATCTCCAGGAAAGGTAAAACAGTAGCTCAGAATGATCAAACACCAGGTTATCCCAGTGGATAGCTGCATGGCTGGGTACATCAAGGCCAGATGCCACCTCCAAGGAAACCCTCAGAAGTCAGACTGTCACCCAAGAGGAGAAGCAGAAATGGCTGGCGTGAACCTTCTCCTCCCTGACAGAGCAGGCTAAGCCTCCACTGGGGAGGTCCAAGGGGCCTAGGCCTCAGCCTAGGAGACTTGGACCCACGCTCTGGGCCCTGACAGGCATGGCAGGCGAAGGGGCGATGCACTTCCTGTGAGAAGTGCTTGTGGAGTCTACACAAGAAGGGAGGAGTCAGGAGGAAAAGGGAGCCAAGCTCTGGGAGTCTCAGCCTGAGGAGCCTTATCAGACCGAGATGTGGTGACAATAGATGTGATTGCAGCTCTTCTTCTCTCTTAGAGGAACTCCTCTTTCCTGTTTGATTGTCCAGCAGCAGATGCCTCTGACTTAGTGGAAGCTGAGGGGAGATGAAGGACAAGGAGGAAAGTACAGCCGCATGGGGAAGAGACCTAGGTGTAAGCCACCAGGGAGAAGAGCCTATTCTGTTTAGGTGGGCTATCCCCCAAAGGCCCTCTGGCCTCCAATTACACAAGTCTGCCAGCACCTCTGGGAAAAGTGGATGTGCGATCACCCTGGCAACCCTGGGTGTGTCCAGGAACAAAGCAACAGGGACAGCTTCCTCCAGGTAGGGTGCTGGTCACACTGTAATACTACAGGTCTCATTGACAGTGTATTACACAAAAGTGTGCCTTTCCTATCCCATGAGATACAGAGAGAGAGGCAGACAGATACTCTTAATTGTTTTTAACTTTGGTCTCTTTTTCATGAAGGCCCCAACTGTCCTGTCCTGAGTGGACAGGAAATACTATATGAGTAAGTCCCTTAACAAATGCCTAACATGCCTCTGAGACATACTATCCTCCTTACCATATCTGAACTCACTTGGTGAGATACTACAGTTACTACCAGGAGAAATGAGAAAACATTTCTGGCCCATTTAAACACAGATGAGAAGGGAGAAAGTAATCTGCAAGACAGTTAGACAGCAATCACCCCATGCTAGGAGAACTGTTGCAGCAAGTCTCCTCACCAAGCACTATGACCAGGTTCAGTGACATGGGAGCCCCTCCAGAATTCATGTGTTGAAATCCTAACCCCAAAGTAACAGCTCCTTTGGGAGGTGCCTAGTTCATTAAAGTGAAGCCTTCATGTTTGGGATTTGTTCGCCTATAAGAGACACCCCAAAGAGTCAGCTTGCCACTTCCATCATGTGAGGACATAGTGAGAAGGCACCGTGTATAAGCCAGGAGATGCACCCTCACCAGACCCTGAATCTGCTGGCACCTTGATCTGGGATTCAGCCTCCAGAACTGTGAGAAACGAATCTCTGTCATCCTGAAGTCAACTACTTTATATTTTGCTACAGCATCCAAAATGAAGTAAAAGCCTCTGCATCCAATAAGCTTGATTTGGCTCCTCCCTCAAGGAATGACAACTCCTGAAAGAAGGGTTATCAGGTGGCCCAGGCACCTTGCAACTTAAAAATACAGGTGTTGTTGCCTTGAGCTTAGACTTCCAAAGCCCACAGAACTGAGAATTAAATGTGTGTTGTTTCACTCACCTTGTCTATAGTATTTTTGCTGTAACAGCCTGAACAGTAAAACAGCATGGGATCCAACTCAAATGTGTGCCTGCTATATGCACACAGAGGCACTACTTATAGTTCTTGTTCCTTTTATTGGTAAGCCCTTCCTCATGCCTTGTTTCCATGATGCAATTTTAGTGGAATTAAACTTGAACAGCACCAAATTA
This sequence comes from Dasyprocta punctata, assembly GCA_004363535.1. NCBI lineage: Eukaryota > Metazoa > Chordata > Mammalia > Rodentia > Dasyproctidae > Dasyprocta > Dasyprocta punctata. Next base: position 26,892 of record RJWM01005675.1, read on the forward strand.
TATAATTAATTACATTCAGCTTCAATTACAATCACTAATTGATCCAAGCCTGCTAGCACAACACTTTCATTATTTGGCGCACAATTATTGAGTACCTACTTTGTGCTGGGACTAAAGCAGGAAATGGTCAATTTTCCCAAGGGAGGGAGAGCGGACTGGGAGGTGGGTTGTCAAGGAAAATCTCCCAGGGACATCTGGTTATAATCAAGGACTCGGTGGGAGGAGGGGGGAGCAGGTGGCTAAGTCCTGCTGGCCTTCCAAGTCACCTGTGCATGTTTATGCTAAAAATCTCAAACGGGTCACACTCTGGGATTAGGCAGGCCGGCTTTGGCACCAGATGTCATATGTTGTACTCTAGGTCTCTCTGATTTTCTCTTTCATTGACTCTTAAATAGCAGTTAGTTAAAAAAAAAAAAAATTAACAGATTTAAGGTAGGTGTGGTGGCACATGCCTGTAGTCCCAGCTACTCAGGAGACTGAGGTAGAAGGATTGCTTGAGGCCAGGAGTTTAAGCTTAGCTGGGGCAACATAGTAAGACCCTCGTCTCAAAACAAAACAAAACAATTATTAGGTACAATGAGTATCTGCCACTCAGGTACTCCTGATCTCACTGGTCTTCCCACTTTTAACCTGTCTCTAGCTCCTTCCCACCATGACCTAAGGCAGTGATGGAAAACCTATGGCATGAGTGCTGCGGACAAGCAGAGTCCTCTCTGTTGGCATGGGAGCCAAGTTGTCCTAGCAGCTGAGCACTGGATGAAAAACTTTGTTTTTGTTTTTTGGGAGTTATTTTTGTTTTTGTTTTTTTTCCTAAACTAAAACCATTAATTGCAGTTTGGGCACTTGATCCTTCAAAGGCTCACCATCACTGACCTAAAATTTGGCTACTCAAACCTGAGTATTCATTGGCATCACTGGAGCCTCCCAATAAGTGGAGGGCTGACTCAGCTGCCCTGGGTGGGGTCTGAGGTTTGGCATTGTCAACACCTCATAGCCAACTGGATCCCTGCTTCCAGGCTTATAGATAGCCAACTCCTCTGAATATCCTCACATGGCTAAAAGAATGTGTCTGTCTCAGGTCTCTCCTTATAGGAGCACTAATCTCACTCATGGAGCTGCACCATCAAGATCTAATCACCATAACCCAACAGGAGCACCACATCCAAAGGCCATGACGTTACAGATTTGGATTTCAACACAGGAATTAGGACAGGGAACAACTCACACATTCAGCCCGTAACAATTTTTTTAAAAATCATATGGTTACAGAACTAAGGAGTTCTGGTCCCAAATTACATTTGGACACAGAGTCCAAAATCAAGGGCTTCACTCCAGGATCTGGGTTGAGTAGTCACTCTCAGCACTGTGCAATTTGAGAAGGGTCATTTGCTTTGACCCATTTCCACTGCTGCATTCTTTCCATTTTCCATGCCATCTAAATCTCTTGACTCTCACTCAGATGGTGTTAGAGCTAAAAACTCTAAGTGGGGATTTTTAAACCAGTGGTTTTTAGCCCAAATAGACCCAACATAGCCTTTTTCTGTAACAGATGTTTGGTAATGCCTCCTTACCACCCCGAAGTGAAATTCATAAAAACTATAAACGACCTACACACATAATTTTTCTAATTCCAATTTATACAGCTGGGTTGCACCAGCCATTCAAATGCAGGTTCCACATTGCCGCTGGTGATTAGTTTCCCAAAATGATGAACAGTGACTCCTAAAGAAACAAGCATTCCTCAACTTTCATGGTGATTCCTTCCCTATAAAATCAATCAGATATTAAAACCATGTAAAAATGTTTTGCCTGTACATGTAAAACAAGAGTTAGGTTGTTGATTCAGTTCATTATAAACAGGATTTTCAATAAGCGCATACAATATGGGGCCATTAGAAATCACCCAGTCACAGGAAAATTCTTTGAGAGAAGTTCTATTGCCCTTAAGATCTCCGGCAAAGCCGGGCATGGTGGCACATGCCTTTAATCCCAGCACTCGGGAGGCTGAGGTAGGCGGAACGTTGTGAGTTCGAGGCCAGCTTGGGCTACAACGCGAGCACAAGGCCGGCCTGAGCTACATAGTGCGACCCTGCCTTAAAAAAAACTAGGGCCGGGAGTTTTGCTCAGTGGCTTAAGCGCCTGTCTGACAGGCGCGAGGTTGTGAGTTCAATCCCTGGTGCCAATAAATAAATAAATAGAAGATCTCTTGCATCCCTGACCCACTGACCCCATCCACTCCATGCCAGCTGCAATTCCCCAATCATTATAACCAAAAATGTCCGCACACATTTTCAGAGAGCCCCTGGGGGCAGCACCACCTACAATGGCAACCACTGATATAACCCAATCTCTTTGGTTTACAGGTGAATACAATCAAGGTGGATGAGCAGGGATTTGCCCTCAGTGACCAGCTAGTTAGACTCCCATCAGGAAGTCCTCCCAGCCCCATGGCTGCAGCTTACCAAGCTGGACATTGTGGGAGGACAAGGGGCTCTTATTCAGAATTCCTTTGGGGTCCACTGCAAAATGCTCAGGATGACTCCTCACACCCCAGAAGATCAAACTCTCTGCAGAAGACACAGCTAGACAGAGTAGTGACAAAGTTCTTTAAGCTAGAAAATGTCACCATAATATCTTTAATCTCTTCAAATGAGACCAAGATGTCTCCTCTCCATCACAGAAAGCTAGGAATGTTCCGGCTGGTGAAGAAGGTAACCAGACCACCCTCTTTTCGTTTAGGAGCACCCTACCACGACCCTTGGTAATGAACTGCTCCTGGTTAGAAAGACAGCAACTGAGCATTACATGCCAACACGGCTTGATGAATGGCAGTTGGCTGGTGTGCTGTGTTATGGATTCTGGAGCCACATCCCAGCTCTAGATGAAAGGATACAATGTCAATCTGTTGAGTCTGTATTGGCCATGCTGGGGGATAGCAGGTATTTGCCATATTTATTTTAGAACCCCAAACAAATCTGGTCTACCTTCCTGAGTCAAAAGCTCACCCATTCTACCAATGCCAGTCTATTTCATTTCATGGGTTTCCTTGTATAAAGCATGAAGCAAATGTCTCCTTTCTGAGATCTGACACCTTTTATTCACAGGATAAATTGCTTTGCTACAAATGATAGTACTAGTCTTGTCCCTGAATCTCACTTGGCACACAAGTCGAGCATATACTGTACCACAGTACCTAGCACAGGAGTGATTTAGGCAACCTACAATATTGCATATAAGAATCAACATTTTTCAGGATACTCAGCTTAAAAGCAATATACATTATTCAAAACTCAATGTTAATATCCATTTTTTCATTTGAAATTAATGTATCTTTAGTTAAGGGATCAAGATGACATAAAAATTGATTGCAATTAACGTTTTGAATATTTACTACTAAGACAGCAATATTTTGCAGAAAATGTCTTTAAACACAGGAGTTAAATATCTTTAAAATTAATGAAAGTAGGTAAACTAGAAAAAGATATCCATAAAAATACAAAAAAAAAACCATTCACAAAAAGTTGCATGTGTAATAAATACTCATTAGAAATACAAAATTGAGTCAAATAATCTTTCATGAATTGATTTTTAAAATCTTTAAAATGCCAAAGAAAAATAAGGAGAAACCAGGAAAGCCAAATGGATCTGAAAACACGGAGGAATATTTAATTTTAGGTAAACAGATTCTTTGGGAGAATCGATCCTTAGGAAAACAGGTTTTTGGCAATGTGCCTCTAGACAAGTTGGCTTTGGGTTGTTTGAACAAGAGCAGTTGGGTGGGTAGTGCAGAGGGGACACAAGGAGACACGAGATGGGAGCCAGAAGATTACAGGAGAGACCAGATGTGAACCAGGTGGTACAGAGGTAGAAGACAGTTGACGGACACAAGAGATGCCAAGAATCAGACCTATGGGGTTGGGGAGTTGTGCAAAGGTCAAGGGGGATAAAGGGTTTGGGGCCAGGTGGCTGCTGAGGGCATCATCTACTGAGATGTTGAGTCCAAACCTTAGTCAAAATGAGATTCTGAAAAAAAAGAAAAAAAAAAAAAAGAGATTCTGGCACATCTGGCCCTACAGAGAAATACAGAAATGGTCTCATCATATCTTCCTTCCAGGCAGGGCTACAAGTAGCACCACCATCTTGTCAAAATCCCTCTCTCTTTCTCCAGACCACAGACTCCTGGTTCAGCAATAGCCCCCTTCTTCCCAAAGCCAACTCCTCTAGTTGGAGAGACTACAGTCCTTAAAGTCAGCATGACATCCAATCTCATTGCTCCACTCCCCTCCCCCAGGATGGACACCAAAGGTACACGTGCTACATGCAGGGACTGATGCACATGTAAACATAAAGCTGACCTTTGCTTCCACTGTCATGATGTAGAAAGACACAAAAAGAGGGAATGCTCCTTGCCCTCTGAGGACTGTAGGGGCTGGGAGACGAGTGGGAGATGAGAGAGACGATCAGGAGAACCGAGAAATGAAGCAGATCAGCAAGGGACTAGTGGCTTTGGCAGGGTCCCTACAGAAGGCAGCACCTGAGCATGGTCACTGAGATGGAGAAGAGAAGGCTTGGACATATGAAAAAGCAGAGTAAGGCCAGGGATTTGGGGTGAGCTTGCTGTCTACACTATCAAGAACAGCTTGTTTAGTAAACTTCACATAATAGGTGTGCTATAAGGATTAGGTTTTTTGCATGTGGATAGCCAGTTGTTCCAGTACAGTTATTGAAGGTGCAATCCTTTCTCCACTTAATTATTTATGCATCTTTGTCAGAAATCAATTGTCTGTTATGTGGGTACCTATTTTGGGACTTCATGTTGGTACCTTGGTGGTTTGTCTATCTCGATATCAATACCATTTTGTCATGAATAATGTGATTTTGTGATAAGTCATGAGATTGGGGAGGGTTAGAACTCTAACTTTGTTCCTTTATTGAAGTTGTTTAGACTATTCTGAGTTCTTTGTATTTCTACAAAAATGTAAGAATCAAAAAAAAACCACCTTCAAGTAACAGCACAACCCAAACAGGAAAGGAGGTGTCACAAGTTCTCACTTTACTCAGCCAGACATGTGGACTTCATGAAGAACAGAGGGGACACAGAAACCCACAGTCCCTTTCCCAGTCTTGTCCCTGCTTCAGTGTAGGTTACATGAGCTGGCCAGCAGAACTTGCAGGTCCATGGGGTATACCCATGTGAGACTGTCCTTATCCTAAGTGTTCCCAAAGATGGCTCTATCCAACTAACACTGTAATTAAGAAACTGTTCCTGCCAGCTTTCTCAGGGTGACTTGCATGGACAGCAGTGAGCAGAATCAATAGAGAAATTAAGCCTAGTTTAGTCAAACAGCCAATTCGAACAGCTTCATGGGTTACTAGAAAACAGGCATGATCACTGTACAAAGTATATTCACACAACTGGCATCCAGTCAGAATGACATTGTTTTCACCAGAAAATGACATATGTAGCAACAAACCACTAGCTCATACTCTCACAGCTTTAACAACAGCCATAACAATAAGAATCTATTCCAATTTAACTGTTTGCTTTTGTTCAGCTCTCTGGAGAGCATCCAGTCTATAGATGTCTATTTCCTAGATGTCTCTTTATTTCCTATCCTTATATAGGAATTTCCTAGACTTCAGTAGGGTGTCTGTATCTCTCAACATGTATCTAGCCCCTTAAATAGCTGTGATGATCAGGACTTGTTGCACTGTGTCAGATAGGTAATTCACACACAAAAACTGGGGTGGTAGATATCAGAATTACTTGTTCATTACTTGAAAAATCAAGGATGGATCTGGCTTGCTAGAATGGCTAGACTAAGGGGTTCAAAGAACAGCACAGCAATATAGCCACTAGAGTTAGCAAGCAATGGAAAGGTAGTCATTCTCCATACCACCAGACAAAAGGGTTACTTGGGAGCATGGGTGCATACTGAAACCAATCTCTGCAGTCAGAGGGATGACCATCTGTCTACCCCATGGTTTGGTGGAGATGTAGGAGTCAGTGTGCTTGCAGAAATGAGTGTCCCGAAGATAAAGGAATCCTAGTTAAAGCTGCAAGAGACACTGGGTAGATAAACTGCCCACTCAGTGCTGTGTACCCATTAGTTTTAGTATGACTTCTCCCTGTAGCTTTCACCAGCACTATCTGTTGACACCACAGACATCTGAGCAGGGCAACCTTTGGACAGCCACTGTTGTTCCACAGCAGGAAGCTAAGCTCAGGGACCAAAACAATCTGCCCACGACACCAGAACTAGGATGTCATGACAGGCCTGACCTCCAGCCACCTGGCTCAGTGCAGGTGGCAGTAGGCCCTGCCAGGGAATCAGATCTAGGCCAAAGGTAAGGTGAGGGTCAGAGCCATCGGACTGCTACAGATGTAAAGTACTAAGACTCAGAACTCACTTCTAACCAGCTCATCAGAAACCTGCTTCTAGTGTCTCTCCTGAATCCCTCGCAGCTTGTCACTTCTCCCTAAATACTTGGGAAGGAGAAGAAGAAGTAAAAAAGGCAGAACTTCCTCGATATTCCTACTTACCATGGGGCAAAAAATGCAGTTCTGCCAATATTCATTCCCCTTACAAGAATTTCCCTAGATAGGTTGTATCACAGTATCCAGAGGGGCCCAGATGGTTTGGTGTCCAAGGCCACACTGGCTGGGTGAGCTCTGGCCCATCCAGGCCTCCCTCCTTGCAGGAAAACGACTGCTCATAGGGCTCTGCCCAGCTCCCCCACCAGCTGCCCCACTCCAGGAGCCTACCACTGCAGACCAAGGCAGGCAGGAAGGTAGTAAGAGTCCAGCAGGACTCAGTGCAGTGCCAGTCAGCCAACCCCAAATCAAAGCCACCTGTGGTGCAGCCAGGGGTGGAAAGCCAAGCTGTGGCTTCAAACCGCCTTGATTCATCACCTGGGTCACCTCCAGCAAGCAGTTTGAGCTTTCTGTGTCTCAGTGTACTCACCTGATCAAAGCAATGACAGTGGCCCTGGACTTCCTGCTGTTGCGGGAACTAAGTGAAAAGGAATTCATGCAAAGCAGTGAGCAAATGGTCAGTCCTTGATATTGTTGTTATTATTGCTGTTATTATTATTAGTGGCCCTGGACCTCCTGCTGTTGTGGGAACTAAGTGAAAAGGAATTCATGCAAAGCAGTGAGTGAATGGTCAGTCCTTGATATTGTTGTTATTACCATTACTATTATTAGCTATTGCTATTTTGTCATTGATTGCTAGTTAATCCTTCCACCTTGACCCAAGGCTACCTTATCAAAAACTAAGAAGGTTGGGAATCATGTCTTCCACAGGGCTAATAACAAATATTTACTGAGTACTCACTGTGTGGTTCATCTTCTCCAAATACACTGCATTTAATACCTAGCCAGTTTCTCTCAGTAACCCTAGGCAGGTACTATTATTTCTACTTTTCAAACTGGAGAAGTAAGGCCCAAAGAGGTTGAGTTACTTTCCTCACACAGGTAGTATAGGGTAGTATAGTACAAAAGACTGAACTCAGGCCAACTCAAGAACCCATGCCCTTAATTACTACTGTATACCACCTGTAGGTAGATAGTGGTGTGCACATGCTTACCTATGGCAAAGGAAGCTCTCCTGCCAGATACGTAGCTCCAGGAGCTGAGCTCCAAGCTGCCAGCTAAGCCCTGGCAGCTCCAAGAGGATGAAATGACAGCCAGCACCCCTAGTGTCTAGGACCTGGTAGGGGCTTTGTGACCCACCCGGCATTAGCCGTGGAGAGAAAAAAGTCTATGCTACTGCCAGTCCATCCTTCCTGCCTTCCCTCTCCACTGTGACCCACCTAGAGACAGGCCCACCAACCATTACATCTCTCAGGACCAGGAGATGTGCTTGAAAGGACTGGCTACCAGCCCAAGGGAGACTGTCTTGCGTTGTTGGGCACCAAGAGGTAACTGCTAGGTCAGACCTATACAGAGGTACCAGGCCCACCATAGGTAACTGACCGGTGAACTCCCTACCAACCCCCACTAGATGTGATTTCCACATCTAGAACTGTAAATATACCTAGAAAACAAAATCCCTCATGTCTAGTTCTGGGGAGAGGCTCAATGCTCACACTTCTGATGTTGCATTCGCTAGAAATAACATTAGTGCTATGCTTACTGAGTTAACTTGTAGCTAACTAATCATTAATGCCACACCACTGTTTGCATTGTCTTGCTTTGGCACATAGGTATTTTGGGAATTTCCTGAAAGCTTTTTAATGTGGAAGTAGCCAGGCCTCTCTCAGTCCACCTGATGCCCATGCACAAAGGAATTCCTGAGCTGCGTTTCTTCCTTCTCTGGAAGACACCTGAACCACGTGTGATTGTGAGGCAGAGATCTCTACCCTAACTGGGGAGCACGAAATTCAAGGACACAGATGCTGAAATAGCAGGCCCGAGAGGCTGAATTCCCATTTGACCAGCCTTAACACTCTGTCCTTCCCTCTAACGCATAAGAGAAAAAACAGGAAGAAACATCAGAGGAACTGTGCAACAGTGCAGCCAAAGGCAGAGCAGGGAGAAACAGCCTTCATGCCCCAGCAGCACTGGCCAGGGGCACAGTGACCTGGGAGGAGGGGAGCTGGCTGACAGCAGCGCTTCACAGGAGCAGGTAGATCAGGCTAAGAGGCACTGACTGTAAGGAAACAGACATCGCAACTGCAGCCCAGGGTGTCACATTCACTCTTCCGAGGGACAATCACACCCTTCCTTTGGAAGCGAGCCACACTGGGCTTTGCTTCACAGGAAGGAAGGAGTGGGGGAAGAGAGAGAAGGAAGCAACAAGGAAGAAAGGGGGAAGGAAAGGAAAAAATGGAAATAAGAGTGGGACCTTTGGATCAAACAGGTCTTTATCAAACTCAGCTTCTACCAAGACTTTTACAGAATTAAGGCTTGGGGCATTGGGCTTTCCCACAGCTCCCCTTTGACCAGGAGTACAGGGACCAGGAGCAACAATAGCATCAGGTCACCGGGTGTGCAAGTCTGCAGCAGTGTCAGGAGGGCCCCCAGGCAGCCTGCAGAGCTGAGACAGACCATTTCTGATCCTGCAGTGACCAAGAAACACTCCCAAAATTAACCTGACCAGCAAAGCACCACCTCTTGCAGGACTAATGTGTGTGCAGCTTCTCAAATGCACAGATTTTATCATCTCTGAAAATCTCAAAGTATGCCAGAGCTCTCAATGTTTGCACATTTATCAAGCATCTTCTGTAAGCAAGGACATCTAGGTACTGGTCATCTAGGTGCTGGCCACATACATGAGGGGCATACAACTCAAGCACACAAGACCGCCATAGGAGTAAATATAATCCTTATCTTGGCACTGTGGAATCAAAGCAAAACAGAGAACACCACTCAGCTGCTTGGTGACCACAGGCAAATTACTAAATCTCTCTGACCCTAGGTTCCTACCTCTGTAAGATGAAGCTAATAACCCCTCCCTCAGAGAGCTGATGAGACAATTTAACAATATGACACAGCCTTGCTGACCTCTCGTGGGAAAAGCACTCAATAAAAATCAGCCTGCTCCCTTCCTACTTTCAAGCTGTCCTGTACCTCCAACTCTCCTTGCCTCTCGGCTCTACCTGAATAAATGTCATGGATGCTGGGCTCACTGGCAACATGCTGATGTTTTAGATCCCGGTGCAAAGGAAACCAACCATTACACCAAAAGTGAGAAGCAAGCAACCATTACCTTGAACAGAAAAGACATTTATATTTACTTCAGTGGCTATAAAAGACACCATAAAATATAATATGCACCATGCATCCTCATGATTAATAACAGATCTTGCAAATTATTCTTGCAGGTCCCTGGGTACATCGAACTAGTCACTAAGAACAATTAATTCTTTCGGGAAATAAAAGAATGGCAGACCATTTCTGATCACTAGAAAATCTACTTGTTGTATTATGAATAAAAAGAACAAAAAACAAGGCTCAGACTCAGGGTTTTCTTTTTTGGGGGGGTGGGAGGGGGCCGGGAGTTGAACTCAGCACCTTTCACTTGCCAGGCAGGTGCTTATGCCACTGGGCTATATCCCCAGCCCCTGACTCAGGGTTTTCTGCCCCTATAAATGGGGTAGAGCAAAATCAGACAGATTCAAACACAATTACCATCTAGGACCACAGGTGTTCAGGGAGCTAGGACCTGGTGACCATACAGAAATAGGAGTTAGAGCAGCAGTTTGGGGGTGTCCTAGAAGCGAGAGCAGAGGACACAGAGAGGGGAGGGGCAGCCTGCAATACAATAGATGAAAACAGAATTCAAACAGGCAACATGAGGTTTCCGAATAGAAACCCAGCCCTAATGACTAAAGTTTCAGAAACAGGAGTAAGGACTCCAGAAGGACTGAGAAGACCCAGTAGAATCCCAGATTGGAACTGGAGCCATCAACTAAGAATCAGAGGGTTAAGTCAAGAAATGCTTAGAAGAACAATGAGGTACCTAGCTCACAGGAAATGAGGTTGAGATCTACAGGAAAAAAAGTCAGCCTCTTAGCTCCCAGCCCTGGGCTTAACACCTCTAATTAAGTTCTTAGAGCCTTGGAAGGAAAGCTAAGTCTCCCAAGAAGTGGTCCCACAGTGGAAGGAGTCCTACTGCTTGGAAGGATTACAAGGGCAAGGTGCCAAGGAGCCAATCCTCTTGGTACTCAGTGCTCAGATCCACCACTGGCTGGTGTGGATTTGCTCCCAACCTTGAATAAAAATTCCATCACCCAAGCCTTGGCCTTATTCTCCTAGGTCTCCCTGGGAAATCCCATTGAAACAGCAAAGCAACCAAGAGGAGCTGTCCACCCTTGGCTAGGGCCAGGGCCATATTCTCATACCCTATGGTACGTGGCTGGGATGAGGCAGGGGCCAAGTGAGTCAGGAAGGACGGACCCTGAAAACTGAAGAGGACTCACCAAAATATAATACAAACAATGCCAAAGAGATCCCAGTGAACCCACAGCTGCCCAGAGTCTGCAAACTGATGGCAAACTGCCTTGTTCAGGTGGGACACCTCTGGGAAAGGACATGGAAGGACAGAGAGCCTGTCCTCCAGCAGTTTCAGAGACAATGCTCACCTCTGACAAAACCAAATGTCCTGCTAGTTAAATGTGCCCTCGGTGGCACACATGGTCAATACTGACGATATAAGTGGTCAATGGAAATGGGGCGACAACAGCCAGTGGCACATACAGGAATAGGAGAGGAGGCTGCTGCAACTTCTCCCTGAAGAAGGAGAAAGCCTACTCCATGGCACAGCCCACAGGCCGGACACAAGGGCTGCAGTGAGTAGTAGTCCCAAAGGTAGAGCATCCTGGTGCATGGACAATGACCCTGGGACTGCAGACCACCACAGGACAGAAATGAGGGCACTGGGTGGAGACAGGGAACAAAGGAAATATGAACAGCGAAAAGACAGCAGAAAGGGATATGCAAACCCACTCAGTGTGGAGCAGGAAAGAGCCAGCAAAGCAGGGCTGAGACCCAGCTGGTCAGTTTCAGTCCCTTCACACGTAGAATGAGTTCATACATGTTGATCTGCCATAAACTAAAGGCCGCGCTGAAAGAGATGTGGGTCCTTCTGAAGAATGAACCGGTATTCTTCTTCTTGTACCTGGAGAAGGGAAAAGAGAGAAAGAGGAAAGAAACACTGTGTCATTAATGAAAGATGGTGGCTTTGGCTGACTCACTAGCTCCTTGCTCCTGGGAACCACCCTTGGTTATGTGATCATACCACTGAGGACCAGAGGAACTCAGACACTCTGAAGGAGTTATTCAAGTAAGTTGGGTAAGCAAAAGCAATAGTTCCATAGGGCATCTAAGGGTCTGATATACCCAACAGGTAGAATATACCAATGATTCTTTTCCCAGAAGTACAGCAAACACATGCTAATCCAGAGTCTTCTAAACTTAAATGCAATCAAACATTCTGAGCATACGAATCATTTAGAAAGCTGATCAGGAGGCCCTAGGAGGATAAGGCCATTACAGATGAGCCCAGCACAATTCCTTCTGGGCCCAAAACAGGACACAATGAAAACTGGTATTTATAATGATGACCTATTCAACATTATACCGTTTACACTCTCTGAGGAAGAAAAAATCATGGCCAGCTCTTTTAGCATGCAGTAGATTTTGCTGTACTCTCATTTGATATCTGACATGGGTACATGATATATGTGGTCAAATCTCTTAGTTTCCCAGGATGACCTATTGCCTGCCAGGATGGGTGGGCAGGGACCAGACCACAAGCCAGGCCCCCTCCCTGCAGTGAGAACATTAGAGCAGAGAAGGCCCTTCAGATGTATTCACCACACTACTTGAAGGCCTGCAGCCCTCAGTCTCTGGAGCTATTTCCCTGAGTAAGCACCTTCTCCTCACTCCAAGGGCACCACAGCAACTAGAAAGAGCTGGGATTCCCAGAGTGCTTACTGACCACAATTTCCCGAGTCACACTCAAGAAAAAGAGCACTGGCCTAGCTGCCTGGCCAGTCCTAGGGTCAATTAGAGATGGGGTGGCGCCAGAGACTCCTGACACCAAGCCCAGGGGACCCCTGGATGAGGCTGAGACTTTCAGAAAAGATTTTAAACTGAAGGTAAGAAGTGCTTGGAAGACTGAATAAGGAAGATGCAGTCCTAGGATCCATCACTTAACAAGCTCAGGCGATTCTCTAGGCCACCCAAAGGCACTGCCCCAAGGCATCTGCCACTTGCCGGAGCTAACTGCCCCTATCCTTCTTCTCAGGGTGATTTGAGATTGGGACAGACAGGCCGTGTCACACAGACTGGTGGGGAAAGCAAAGCCAGGCAGCAACCATGGGGAAGATTGGGGGGCGGGTGGAGGTGGGCAGAGGCAGCAGCCCATACTCACTCAGCCAGTGCCCTGATACAGCACCGCGACATGTTGAGGAAGGAGCTGGCACTGGCGCGGGTGCCCAGGGTGGCCTCGATGCTACGCAGCAGGTCATTGGTCTTGAGGATGAGCAGCATTTGGCGCGGTACGTGGTTGAGGAGTTGGCTGATCTGGGGCAGGTAGTTGGCCGCATTGCTGCGGATCTCTGAATCCTGAGGCAGCAACAGGGAGACGGAAGCAAATGGTCAGTGTAAGAAGTAGGGACCAGAGTGGCAGAGGTCTGGGCAGTCTATAACCAAGGGGTTACAAGAAAGCTCCAGGCTGGAGCGCCTAGCACAGCTGTTCTGGTACTACAAGGAGCCTCCCTAAAAGAAATCTGGCACTAGGGGCTAAAGACCTGGATAGAAGGACCCAGCTCAGGCCTTAGGCAAGCACTGGGTATAGCACTGCAGCATATCCAGAAGCGCCAGATGACTTTCCAAGGGTCCTGCGCTGGCTGCTGATTTCAGGAGCCCTGCAAGCAAAATGATGTCCCTCACCAATGAGTCCAGGCTGTAAGAGTGCATAGAGCTGAACTCCTGACTCCAACACAGCTCCCCAATCCCACCCCACACCCTGCTCCCCACTAGATCCACCTGCTGACCACATGCCACTGTTGATCACTATCCCAATGCTGAAACCAGTCTCATCCTGCCACTACCTGAGGTCCTGATTCCTCCAGAGTAGGATGCTGGGCTGGCCCTTGATGCTGGGGAGGGCCTGGCCTCCCTTCCTTCCCTGGCCCTGAGCTCTATATGGCTCCAGGTAGACAATAACCCAGTCAGAATTCTGGGCTTGCCAGTGTGGTTCTGAGCCTTTTGGGTCTCAAAAAAAAAAATGATGATGATAGTGACAGAGGTAGTGGTGGTAGTGGTGGTCAACACACAATGGAAAATTACTATGTAAGCCAGGCACTTTAAAAATGCTTGCAGTGGGGCTGGGGATTTAGCTCAGCAGCACAAGCATCTGCCTGGCAAGCGTGAGGTTGAGAGTTTGATCCCTGGTAGCAACAGAAAAAAAAAAAAAAAATGCTTGCAATATTAATTTATTTAATCTTCATACTGAGTCTATCACATGGAATGTATTATCCCCGTTTGCCATGGTATAGATCAAAAATGTCCCCCAAGAGGCCCATGTGTTCAGAGGTCGGGCTTTTAATAGGTGATTAATACACTGATGATTTCATAACTGAATGTGCTTTTAGGAGGTAGGATCCAGTTGGAGGAAGAAAGTCGTTGGGAGAGTGCCTCTGAAGGGTGCTTCTTGTACTAGGCCCATCCTCTCAGGCTTTTTCCTTGTCTTCTGGCCTCCCAGATGCCATGAGGTAAGCAACTTTCCTCTGCCCTGCCTTCCTGCCTTGACATTTCTGCCATAGAGCCAGTTTACCATGGGCCTAAACCTCTGAAACCATGAAGCAAAATAAACCCTTCCTCCTTTTAAGTTGTGTCTGCCAGATCCTTTGTCCCAGTAATGGAAAGCCAATCATTTAAGATGAGGAAACTAAGGCACTGAGAAGTCAAGTTACCTGTCTAAGGTCCACAGCTCATAATTGATGGATCAGGATCTAAACCCAGGCAGCCCAGCTCCTGAGCCCGTGCCCTCCCCGTCCAGTTGTAATGCGTCTCCCCCTCACAGCAGGACTGCGTGACCCTGAGCAAGTCCTTTCATTTCTTTTGACCTCCTACCAGCCCAGACGGTCATAAGAGGCAAAGCACAGCCAAGCACTCCGTGCCAGCTGAAGCCTTTCCAAGGGCTCAGCAGTGCTGCCAAAGGCCACCTTCTGCAGCAGGAGCAGAATCCTCAGTCCTCTGAGAAGCATGAGAATACTGCTGATAACTAAGTTGCTGTGAAACTTAAAATGTCCCTCAGGCGGGAGCTATCAGACTGGAACATCTCAACACAAGCCAGACACCAAGAGGTAGCCTGCTACTACAGCTGCAGGTCACCCTGCTTGAACATGAAGGCCAGGCCAAGGTCTAGCTCACTCTGGAGCCCCTGCCTCAGCCAGGTCAGAACTGGCCTGCTGACACCCCTCAGTCCAAACAGAAGGCATGCATGCCCCTCCGGGTGCCCTCACCAGTGGCTCTCAGAGCAACAAAGCAGCAAGTTTGGACACGTTCTGATGGTGGGTATCTGTAGTATACCCTGCTAGGTGTCTACGCAACAGCCACTCCCTTCCTCTTTTGTTAAAAGAACTCCAGTTTTATTCACTCAACTCCTTGTAGTGACACTCTTCAGGGACTCAGGGGCGCTTGCTACTTCCAAGTGGAAATCTTAACTACTCTTAGCCAACCTGGGCTCTGAGTACTCATCCCCCTACCATGTGACTGGTGTAGGTAGGGATATGTGATAAGTTTCTGGCCAATGAGACATAAGGACAAGTCTATTGGGGGATTTCTAGGAAAGGGCTTCTTGCTGTTAAAGAATGATACATGAGAGGAAATAGCTCCCGATTCCTGTCTCTGGTCATCACCGAATAAAGACGTGAAGCTTGGGACTGCTGCTGCCACCTTACAATCATAAGAGGAGAGCCAAGAGCCCCAGGGCCCACCCTCCTAGAGAAAACATATTCCTTATTTTTCAGGCCATGTTTAGTTGGGGAAAATACCCTCCCTGATACAGTGTCAGGGTTCCCTTGATTCTCAATGAGAACAGAGCTCAGTTTTCTACCAGCATGAACATAGCCTCTGTCACCTCTGTACCTGGAAGCCTCAGCCAGCTCCTAACTGACTGCCCCACAGCACCTCTGCCCCATTTCAGGGAGACATTTGAAAAATAGCAGTTGTGAGCATTTCCTTTTTCTGCTTATAGGCTATTAAAGGCTTTGCTTTATACCAAGTGTTATGATTTGGATCTCATCACCCAAAAGTTTCATATATTCAGAGGTGGGGATTTCAGAAGATAATTGGATCATGGGGGCGCTCTACACAGCAGCGGATTAATTCACTGATGAGTTTAGAGCTGAATGTGCTACTAGGAGGCAGCCTGGTCAAAAAAGGTGAGTCATTAGGGGTATGAGTATATTCTTGTCCCTGGATCCTTCTCTCTCTTCTTCCTGGGTGTTTGAGTTGAACAGCTTTCCTCCATCATGCCATTTCCACCTTGGAGCCAGCAAACTATAGACTGAACTCTCTGAAACCACAAACCAAAATAAAGCTCTCCTCCATAAGCTGTGTATGTCAGGTATTTTGTCCCAGTGATAGGAAAGAGACTAGAACACTAAGAATAAATTTAAACTTCTTTTCATGACTTGCAATTCCCCATGTGATTCCCTCCCTGCCCAAAGCAACAAAATTCTTCTCATTCCACCATCCTCCTCACCACACTCCAGACCATACCAAACTCTCCTTCCTCTAGGCCTTAGTGTGCTGGGAATGCTTCCTTCAAGCCCTTCCTGAGGCTGGTGCCTTTCTTGCCCTTCACACCTCAGCTCAAATGCCAGCTCCTCATTGAGGTCTGCTCCGAACACCATCCCACCCCTTCACGCACAGTGTCCTGTTTATTTCCTCCATTGGTATCCATCACCTGCAATTACCTGTTTGTTCACTTGTTTACTGTCTGTCTCCCTCAACCAAAGTGTAAATTAAACAAAAGCCTTGTCTGTTTGTGAATCATGAGATCCTCAGCATCAAACCCAG
This sequence comes from Dasyprocta punctata, assembly GCA_004363535.1. Taxonomy (NCBI): domain Eukaryota; kingdom Metazoa; phylum Chordata; class Mammalia; order Rodentia; family Dasyproctidae; genus Dasyprocta; species Dasyprocta punctata. The sequence goes on from RJWM01005675.1 coordinate 43,432, forward strand.
GGCTCAGCAAAAACAAATGTTTGTGGGACAAATGAACTTCAAGAACTTTGGGTTGGAGCCGGGCGTGGTGGCGCACGCCTTTAATCCCAGCACTCGGGAGGCTGAGGTAGGCGGAGCGTTGTGAGTTCGAGGCCCACTTGGGCTACAACGCGGCGAAAGGCTGACCTGAGCTACATAGTGCGACCCTGCCTCAAAAAAAAAAAACCAGGGCCGGGAGTTTGGCTCAGTGCCTTAAGCACCTGCCCTGGCAGGCGTGAGGTTATGAGTTCAATCCCCGGTGCCGCAAGAACTTTGGGCTGGCACTTTGCCTGCATTATCAGTAAAACAGAAATCATTGTCCCTGCTATTCCTTTTTTTTTTTAAAAGAAGAGATTGTCGCTCCAACTCAGATGATGGAGCTTCAAGGCTGTGCAGCCTGGAATAGTGAGTGCTCATCTTTGCCACCAAGCCTCCTGGAGTACGTCATCAACTTGTAGGAAAGTGGGATCAACAGACAGCCTTTAAGACCATGTGAGATTTTGGTTTCAGACATTCCTAAAGCCAACAGCCACAAACCAGTTTGCAGGGACCTTGAGGCCCAGTGGGGTGACAAGAATACCCAAGGTCATGGAAGAAGTGCTGGAACTAGAGCCCAAACTTCCTAAGGGCACAAGGATAACCAACCCTGCAATGAGCAGATGTCTCAGTTAGAACTCAAGTGAGTCCACCACTGAGATACAGGCCAGGATGGGTGGACCTGGAAACTGACGTCATTTCCATGAAAAATAGAGAAGTCTCCTGGGAAGAAGCCAAGCGAAGCCAGGAGGAATGAGTTGGCCCTGTGCACCTCTATCAGGGGAGCCAAGGTGGGCATGAGTGAGGGAATGGCTCCCAAGATCTGTTCCCCAGCCAGACTCCATAGCACTCCTATCTAGGTCCAGAGAGAAAGGAACAACTGATAAAGACAAAATAAGCAACTTCAGTAAAAATCCGATAGGACAATGCAATGAGTGATGCTGCTTGAGTACCACACAGAGAAGCCAGGACTTGCCCCAGTATGGAGCCTGAGAGCAGCCACGTAACAAGAGACTGTGCCAGGGAGGAGACAATAGAATGCCACCAGATTTAGGAAAGGAACAGTCCCTGAGCACTCCCAGAAGCCCTGGGGGAGAACCTGAAGGAAGCCTGACATCCCACATGTGCAGGTTGGGACTAAAGCCACCAAAGTGCAGGTTGGTATGGCTACCTGACTATGTTTCCACTCCAGGCTGGTGAGGCCTGGAGGAGACACAGTGGAATGTCTGGCCCCTTCCCTCCTCTATCCATGAACACCATCTCTTCTCACTCCCTGCTTCCCATCCAATAGAGCCCCAGTTCTGCCCCTCCTCCCATGCGCACGCATCTCACCAATCAAGAATCTCAGACCCTGTCCCTTGCATTTGGGAAGCATCCACAGTTCATCCCTGTCCCTTGCATTTGGAAGGCAGCAGGGCTGGGAGAGACTACCTACCTCAGAGGCAGTGACTGGGGCATGGCTGATGCCCCTGTTGATGGAGTCCCACGACCGGGCTGTTAGCATGCAGGCGAACAAGGGGTAGAGCTCGCCGGCTCCCAGGCACTGGCTGTATCTCTTCACCTTCTCCATGTCCGTCCAGATCAGAGACTGCCACAGGTGGCAGTAATCTAGGCGGAACGCTTCCGTGAGCACCTATGGCCACAACAGCAAGGACAGAACCTGAGCCTCCTCTCCCCACCAAAAGCCTAAGCCCTGGTGCTGACCACTGCAAAGTGGGACTAAGAGGACTGTGGTTCCCCATGATGTCTGCTTCCCTCTCAAAGTGTGGCCATCCCTCAAGGCCCAAGGTCAAAGTTACTACCAATTAAATATCCCTCATTTGAAATGCTTGGGACCAGAAGTATTTTAGATTTTGGATTCTGTTCAGATTTTGAAGAATATTTGCATATACATCATGTCTTGAGGGCATTTTAAGTCTAAACATGAAATTCATAGCTTAAAGGTAATTTCACTCAATATTTTTAATAATTTTGTATATCACAATCTATAAAGTCCTCTTCTTCCCCGGTACAGCGTCCCCCCCAAAGCTAGATGTGGGCCCTCTGCCTGAGCAATGACTGACACAATGTGGCAGAAGTTCCATGTACCCCTAAACTTCCCCACCCATGTGTGTCTCCAAGCCCCTGCTGTCGGTTGACAGCACCATCGCTTCCAGAGAGACATGGGAAGCACAGCCTACAGACTCCACCACACCCAGGACTGGCACAGGAAAAAGCAATGAAACTCCTGTGGGGCCACCATTCATTTGGGGACTACGCGTGACAACAGCTAGCCTAACTTAACCTGATGCATGGTACTTCACCCAGCCTTTCAGAGGAGGCTGAGATTTTGAGATGTGGAAACAGAGGACCAGGGGAAGGAGCAGAAGACCACTGGGGAAACCTCCCAGGACCATCTTCCTCATGGAGTCAAGCTGGGACCCAAGGGGGTCCCAGGTTGGCAGTGAACCTCCTGGGTTCCCGGTGGGAGCTCATGGCTGCTAAACTTGCTCTTTGTCCTGAGTTCTTGAGGATCCAGTCAAGAACTACCCAACCCTTATCAGTTTTCTGCCCGCCTTTTCTACTATCTACTATCTCCTCACTGGGACTCCCTCCTTCTGGAAGTCCCAGACCACACCAAGGGCAGCTCATCTCTCAGGGCAGGGCTGGCCTGTGGTTCCCTAGGAAGGCAGGACATAAACACGAGCATCTTTCTATCTACTTGTTCCGATGGTCTGTAAAGGACACGAGATCAATCCTGCTTTTGTGGAAGGAAGTTGAAGCTCAGTGAGCTCTTAGGACAGCAATGTGCAGGAAATGTCGGTTTTCTAGTGGAGTGCAGAGGCCTCTCCATCCCCGACTGCCCTAGCTATTCACTCCACATCCACAGCAGATGGAGGATTTCAGTGGACTCTGACCCCAGGCAAAACCAGCTCCAGGGTCAGATGAAAAAGGTTTCTCCTACCTGGTAGAGTCCGTGGTCCAACAGAATAATCTCTGCTTTGCCTGTGTCTGGATGCTTCCGCACCAGCACGTTGCCTGGGTGGGGGTCACAGTGCACAAAGCCATTGACAAAGATCATCTCACTGTACATCTTGCCCAGGTGGCGGGAGATCTGAAAGAGAAGGGAGGCAGGTGGGATTTCTACTCTATCTGGGGGAATCTTTTCTGGTCTTCTAATTGGGTCCCTTTTAAGAGGAAACCAAAGGGACCCAGTGAACCTGAAAAGTGACGAAAGAGATGGTTTGTGATGATTTAGTTCCTGCCTTTAGAATAGAAGCTAAGCTCTAATTTAGTGCTTCTCCACTTTAGTCATGCATTAGAATCATCTTGAACTTAGAAATGGTACCAGGCACCAATATTTGCTTTTCCTATTTTTTTTTAACCAGTATTTTCTTAAAGTTCTTAAGGTAAAGATTTCAAAGCATGGTAAGGTAGGAGAATGGCTGCTCCTCATCTTTCCAATGGCCAGACCTCTCTACTTCCTACACCCACCTCTCCACTCTTCTCATTTCCCCCCTTCCCTCCTCTCTTATCCACTCCTCTCCATTCTTTCCCAAAGCTGAGGACAGGTTTGGGGAGCTATCCCACCCATTCCTCCTCCCAGAATAGGGCTAGGACTGAAGATCAGGATTAGGCAACCCCACCACCATCCCTGGTGGCTCCAGGACAGTCCCAGGCAGCTTCAGAGTCAAGGTCCTTCCCCACGCCCCCCCCCGACTCCCCACCCCACCAGAGCCCAATGCTAATCTGATTTATGATGTCTGCACAGAAGAAATGACACCGGAGAGGCCATTTAAATCATCCTGTCACTGCTGCTCTCCCTGCCGAGCCAGGCTTCTTATCTCGATTCCCTTTTTTATTAAAGCTAAAAGCCTGTTCCCCGCTAGGGAACAGCTGCAGAATAGAGCCAGAACTGGGCCCAAAGATGATCTGCCAATGGGCTTCCAGGGGACAAAGACATGCTCGGGCAGAAAGCTGACACCCAGGACACTGGCTGCCTTGGCCTTCCTTTCAGCTTGATTGGACTCCATGGTCATTAACAAACATTCCAGCCAAATAAGAAGAGCTGGGGTTCATGAGGCGGAAAGCACAGGATCAGGATCTTTCCTAGAGTCCTACACAGGCAGGCCTTCCCTCCATCCCTGGTCTCATCGTGCACCATGCAACATTCACTCTTTCTGTTCCCCAGTCATCCCTGTGCTCTCCTACCTCAGGGCCTTTGTGCATGCTATTCCCACTGCCAGAGTGTTCCTTCCATTTCCTCAGTCACTAGGTTCAGGCCCTTCCTTTCCTCCCATCCCAGATCAGAGCACCTCGGAGAAGCCCCCCAACCTTCCATACACTCTCATAGGACAGTGCTTTCTTTCACGGCACTAGCAATTATTTGTGTGATTACTTGATTAACGATCATCTAGCCCACTATCATAAACCCCCAAGACAGCAGGAACTAGCTCTGTTTTGTGAAACAGCTTTATTGAGGTATAATTTATATACCATACTCTGGCTCTATTATGCATGCGCTTGCTTGTAACTGAGCCAAACACATGAAAATATAAGACTTCATTCAACATGAGTGAGATCCTTAGTTCTCTGTGATTTTCTGGGATTCCATGGTTCCTATGTCTAATATTTGCCCTAATCCCATTATTCTCCTCTGAAACCCAATCAGTTAGAGCTGGAACCAAATCAAACACTCAAGAATAATCCTGCCTTAGAAACAGTAGCTGACATCCTTATTAACAGCTATAAAGGGTATAGTCATGACCCCTATTTTGCAGATGAGGAACAGAGACTCCTCAAGATTAATTTAATTGTTCATGGCTGGAAAAAGGCACACCCACGATTCAAAGCAGGTGCAGTCCCACAGCCTTCTATATGGCTCACACTTTCTTTCACACTTTTCAGTTGAGCTTCATGACCTTCAACAAGCTGTTTACACTCTCATCAGTCAAACAGAAACAATCACAGTGCTACTCTCAAGGGTAGCCATAGAGGTAAATCAGAACATCACGGTGCTTGTGAGCTGGTGACCTCTCCTAGGTGCCCCTGTGGTGACTGTTACTGATTCCTCACAAAACCTCTGGAAGTGGGAAGACTCAGATCACTGTACCTTTCAAGAGATGGAGACATTTAAGACACTGTGCCCTGTGGCCACATCAGTACTTCAGTGCCTTAGGTGAAACTAACTCCCTCGTACTTAATGTCGACTCACATGACAGTCAGGGCTTTGTCCCAGACAAGTTCTCAGACAGGCTGAGAAGCTGAGTGTCCCAGAGCTACCATATTGTTTCCCGGGAGAGGGGGTCTCAGCCAGAACTGGTCCTAGGTGAGCTAGCGAGTCCCCACCTCTGCACCACCAAAAACACTTTGTTACATTCCTTGGAGCTCCCTGGAGCCATACTTTGAAAGGCTGTATCTGCCAAACCAATTGCATTTATTAAGTAATCATTCATTTTTATTTGTCAAGGACGCATATAAGGTCCAATCAGGGCTTCTGATCAGCCCAAGATAAGCAGGGCAGCCAGACTGAGCTGACGGAATTCTAGCCAAAAAGCAGAGAAATGACATTTCATTTAGTCTGGGCAGACCTGTCATGGGGAGATGTATGATCTCCCTTAAGCTTTCTGAAATATTGCTAATCGCTCCAGGCCCCTTATTACTACACTGAAAGATGGCCCCTAGGGATGTGGGGACTCAGGATGGGGGAGCCCTTTTCCATGAGGACTGAGGTGCTTCAGGAGGAGGAGGGAGGAGCCCTGCTACCACTCCCCAAATACACAAGCAGAGCCACCAGAGCTCTTTCAACACCCCCATCCTACCGGACTCTGCTCTCGATGTTGGTTTTAACCAGATGTCACTAGGATGGACAGATGTGGGAGGCAAACAAAAAAGCACAAACTAGCCTGAGCCAACAGCTTGATGCTAGAGCCACCATGGTTCTGCCACCTGGGGCATGAGTGGCATGGGGACAAAGGGATAAGGCACCTCCCTTTAAACTTGGGGAAAAAATGGATACCCATTATCTCTGTCAAAGTGTTACTGTCATCAGGTTACAAACATAGCTCATATAAATATAGAATGACCATGTGTCAAAGGTTACTTAACTCACTAACAAGGAAGCACGTAAAATGGTAGGACTGGTTGAAATGGAATTTTGAGGAGGTAGGTACTTAGAGGCATTTAAACAGGATCAAGAGACTATCATTTTAGATAAAATAGAAGCTGGTTGTTGTCCAATGATGCATTTAAAATACCAACCTCTGGGGTTATCTTTTCTACTGGACAAAAATTATTTGCATCTCCACTGAACAAGATCTACAAGTAATGTATTACTTCAGTCTGAAGCCTTAATTAATTGTCAATAACAAAGTCAAACAAAAGTGCATTCCCCTAGATATTAAAAAGTTGGGGGCAGGGGGTGCTGGCTGTATAATGACCAAGAGTGACTTTGAGAGGGCACACTGTACTCTATTGGCCTTATTTCTAAGTTGTGGAATGATTTTTCTTAATATATTTTAGAGTTGTGCTGGAGTCAATTTGTCCGAGAGGTCAGGGAGTACCGCCACACAACTAAACACAGGCATGAAGAGTCCCAAGAGAAAATGTAAGGCCCCTGCTGGGCGCACAAACCTCTCTCCCACCCCTTCCACATGACATTAGCTATACCTTCCACTAAAGAACAGAACTGTGTCCCTACTGCTGCCCTGCTAACAATGACATGTGTATAAAGACAAGAAAAAACACTTTTGCTGAGTGGTCACAGTTAAGGTGCTGTGCCAGGTACCCAGCATGGATGAACTCAGTACTCACAGACATCATCCACAGGAAACAGGTATGGAAGGAAAACCCAGAAGGGAAAAGAAGCTTCATCCCCCTGCTCAGCAATTATGAGCCCAGGAACCAAAGTCAGGTGACCTCGCTCCAGAGAACAGTCACTGGGTTGTCATGTCACCCTGCCTTTCCAATCCCAGGAAGCTCCTTCCCAAAAATTTCTGAAGCCTCCCCGCCACCGCGATCCAGCAAGGTGCTCCACTTTAAGAAAAGAATCTCTGCAGGAAATCCTAGATAGGTGCCTGGGCTGAAGACGTAGCTCAGTGGCACAGCACAAGCCTGGTATGCTCAAGGCCCTGGATTCCAAGCACCACTGAAAAAACAAAACAAAACAAAAGACCTGATCAGGTGGCTAACCAAATCACAGTGTTAACTAACACCATGGTACCAATGCCATTTAGGAAAAAAGTTACTAAGTCTTTCAATTGTTCCTCGTAAAAAGCATGTGCCACTCACAAGTGATTTCAGTAATTACACAATGCCTCTATTCTCTTAACAGTAGGGAAAGGGGAAAAAACCAGGACTCTAAAAAAAGGCTTGGTAAAGAATTAATTTAGTAAATAATACTTAAGTCAAGGAGTTATTTTTGGATTTTTCTCAAGACTTGAATTGGCTGAAAGTACTTTAATTATTCTATAATTGCATGAATTAATTTATTCCCACCCCCAAGGGAAAGTCTATTTATGTTCCTGAGGGGCGTCGTGGAAGCAAGGCCAAGATCTCTGGAAAAAACAGGAGGTTGGCTAGAATATTAATCATCACACAATTCGACCCATATTAAGTAGAAGGAGGTTTGTCATTCACACTTTCTTTGTCCATCTCCCAGTTTCTGCCCAGACCTCTGGACATAGACCAGACCACTGCATGGAGCACAGTACAGTAAGTTCTTTCTACCTCAATCCCCAGGAATCACCACTGCTGCATGTGCGCCACAGGTTTGCCACCACCACACTAGGGTACATAAACCCCAGACCATCTATCTGCTGCTCCCCAGAATTGAGACAAAAACTACTGATGCTACACGGTGATCCTGGGAAAGTGAATGCTGAGACAATGTCCCTCACCTCAAGGGTGCTGAGAATCTGCCCAGCCACCTGTGGTGTTGGGAGAGGCCATGAGGAAGACAGCAGGTGGCAGGCCAGTCCCGGGAACCTGGGGAGGTGGTTCTTATGGCACTTCCAGGCACCTGGGAAAGCTTCTCCTGACCAACCCAACCTCTGAGAGCCACACAGAGGGCGTCACAAGACCAAGAAAGGCTCTTCGGTTGTCATGTTAAAGATGCTCTGCAAGTCATCCTGGACCCAGAAGAGGCAGGAGTGGATCCTAGGAGCCATGGCTATAGGAAGACACAGGTAAAGGGAGGAAAAGCTGCTGATACCTAGTATCTGCTGCCTTGGACTACAAGTCACTCCAAAGAAGATTTTCATATCCTCCCACTTTAGTGGAATTGAGTGAAAACTGGAGAAAGGGGTTCTTCCCTCCCTGCTCTCCGGGGCTGGCAAATACTATCCTAGTGCCACTGCAGAGGGGCTGAGGGTTGGAACCCTGGGTGATGTAATTCCTAGTGCATCGAATGTACACTGAGCCCAAAATGCACCAAGTGTTTCATGCTTTAATCATCAGACAGTCCTATGGGTCACTTTCTGGTACCCTACTTAAAAAAGGAAATGGGGACATAAAAGGGTGAGTTGCTTTCCCAAAGTGCCACAACTTACAAGCAGCAGACCCAGCACCATAACTCCAAAGTGACGCTGTTGCCAGCCCCGACACCTCTGCTATGAGATGAACCTCCAGGAAGCTGTCCTGGGCCCCTGAGCCCCTGGACCCTGTAATATCCAGGAGTTTCCAAGAAGTGATGGAGGGGAGACAATGGGAGGAGATATTTTCCTTCTAGTGAGTTCTATAACCATAATCTTCATGCATCTGCAGGTAACAGAGAGCCAGAAAGACCTAGCAGGTAGGAGTGATGCTGAGCAAAAAACGAAAACATTCCATGCAACAGAGTTGATGGTAAAAACAGGGAATCAAGGGGAAAGACAGAAACCTGGGCAGAGCTTTTATGGGGGACAGCAGCACATACTTAACTGATGACTATTACTCAATCTCCAAGTCTACAAACTCGTACAACTCACAGGTGAACAAGATGGGAAGGAAGCAAAGAGGATTTTGAAAGAAGCTATGGAGGAAACTGTGCCTCTGTGAATCATAGCCTCATGAATTATGAATTTATAGAGCCTCACAGCTTGCAAAGTTCACATTGTAGCCCTTATAGAGTAAGGATTGCTGTCCCTCCGACTGCACAGAGCAGCAGACTTAAACTCTGAGTAACTCACCCACAGGCACCTAGCAGAGCCAAACACAACCCTAGGTCCCCTGGCTTTGAGACCCTCTGCCCTTTCTACCCAGCACCCAGCCTCTGCCACACACTGTCCATACCTCTATTACAGCAGTAAACACACAGCATCTACAATAAAAGGTGGATCTGAGACCTCTTGGCTGCTCCTACAATGGCAGGGAATGGGTTTTTAAACAACTGGAAAGAAGAAACCTAGCAAGAGCTTCTGGCTAAGCATGGCAGACAAGCCACGCCACTGACTTCACTCCCTCATCAGCCCCACTAAAATGACTCTAAAGGAAGAAAAGAAGGCAAAGACCCCACCAAGGACAAAGTCCGACAAATGGGAGGACCAGCAGCAGCAGATGAAATGAGACAAGCAAACCTATCTAGCTTTGAGGAGGGGATGGCTCCCAAGAAACCACTCAGTCAGCTAGAAAGCATGGAGCCTTGTGCCAGCAACAGGAAGCTTTATGGTTACCACCTCTGAGCCCAGGGAGGCCCAGGTGCCCGTGGTACCTCTGAAAATGGGATTTGGCGGATCCTGCAAAAGGATTAGTTGAAACACTTTACAAGTGTCAGCTAAACCCCCAGATCCCCTCCCAACCCTGATGGAAGACAGGGATTTACCCTCTGGAAAGGGGAAGCCCACACTGGACAGACAGTCTGAGGACCACATAATGATGCACGAGGGACCCCACAGCCCTATCCCCAGTCAGCTCCATGGCTCAGGGATGGCCAGGTGGCATCTCCCTTGGGACCCCTTCCTGGACCTACTCCCAGTCTTCACAGACAGGGGTGTCTGCCCACCAGGCCTCCAGTCATCCGTCCCTGCTGCCCCTAAACTCCCAACTCTGTCACCTTTCTCTTGGCTAATTTCATGCCAATTAAATTGGGCTTCAGCCCAGGCAGGGTTTTAAACACATACTCACCAAAATCCAATTAACCTTCGATAAAGGTCCCACAATCAATAGTGCTTCTATGGCTTGAGGAGGCTCTGTCCAGCCTGGAAAAGCAGACTCCACACGACCTTTACTTTTAATGAGATCAATGACAGTCACTGTCACCAGCTCTTAAAGTGATTGGCAAATATGATCACCAGGTCAGGCCCTCAGTAATATCTGCTTCTGGGCTCAGAGACACAAACAAATGAGGGCACTTGCAGGCTGCCATCTCCCAAGGCCCAAGCTCCTCCACAGGTGAGCACACCTGGCAGGGCCACCTCATGCCTGGAGGTACAAACAGCAGGGTGAGCTCTGATGGCTCACTGGCATGTCCTGGGCCTCTGGCTTAATGACGGGGTGAGGGATGGCAGGGAGGTCCTGAGCTTCAGAGAGTGAGCAACCTGGGGAATCTGCTAAAATGCAGATCCTGCTGGCGTGGGGATTCATCTATCAATTCAGTGTAACTGTAATCCAATTTCCAACAGGATTTTTTTTCCCTGGACCTTCACGAACTAATCTAACATTTATGTGGAAGCCAGGCATAATGGTGCGCACACGTAATCCCAAAGGTCTGGGAAGCTGAGGCTGAAGGTTCACCAGGTCAAGGCCAGCCTAAGCTACATAACAAGTTTGAGGCCAGCCTGAATCACAGAGTGATAAATTTTTTTGATGGGAGTGGTGGCGCACACCTATAATTCCAGTACTTGGGAGGTTGAGGCAGGAGGATGGCTGCAAGTTTGAGGTCAGCCTGGGCTACAAAGTGAGTTCAAGGCCGGCCTGAACTGCATAGTGAGACTCTGTCTCAAAAAGACAAAAAGCAAGAGGAAAAAGAAGAGGAAGAGGAAAAGAAGAACAAGAAGAAGAAGAAATAAAAAAATAAAATTCAATCCTCTACAAACCTTCCCACCTCAGATTCTGACTGGTAAGTTGGGGTGACACCCAGGAATCTTAACTGTTGAATAAGCTCCCCTTGTGCTTTTGAAATAGACCGTTCATGAACCAGTCACAGAATCCATGGAAGTGAAGAATCATTGTTCTGCAAAATATTTGAGTGGAAGGGACCTTTAGTTAAAGTCCAGCTAGTCCAACAACTTCAATGAGAAACTGAGGACTAGAGAGGAGATGAAATTTGCCTAAGGTTACAAAGCAAGGCACTGCAAGGCTGGAGCTTGAACCAACATCTCTTGCCTCCTAACCTAGTGTTTCCTCCTCTGAGTCTGTCAGGAACCGGCCAGTTAGACTGGTCTTCAGGTCCTCACAAGCTGGGATGCTACAGGGTGAGTCAGTCTCTTCAAAGTGGAGTGGTGCGCAAAAGTGTCTGGAGCCACCTTCCAGCACAGTCATAGTTCACAGCCGCTAATATGCCCCCAGTCACACTACCACCGGGAAGTGGAGGAAGATTTTTGCCCCTTGCTACTCCTCTATGTTCCCTCTACTTCCTTCCCCAAGGAAGGTTGACAGCCAGGTCAGGCTGTCCTCAGAAGGCAGGGTCACTCCAGGACTCGCTTGCTGAGTCCACTGAACCTATCGAACCTCTGAGGTCCATCTAAGCCTTTCTGGAATGTGCATTCTTCCATCCTCAACACTATTAGTCTTCTCCAAGGCCCGGGGCTTTGATGCCAGTTGGTAAGAGACATGAAAGATTAATCTTTAGCCTATTCCTGCTCTAGTCCCACCACTACTGATGGTCAGCAACAGCACGGTGGAGCACATGGCCTGTGGCCCTGCCTGAGGCTGCTGTAGAAGTCAGTATTTAATGACATCATCACTGAATACCAAAGCACTCTTCAACTCAGACACAGCTTAGAAGTTGGAATGGAGGTTAAGAAATTAAGTCAGTGCCTTATTGCAAGGATAGACCCATATACCAGTGGAACAGAAGAGACATTCCAAAAAAGACCCATATCTGATAGATGCCAAAGATGCAAGACCCAGCACTGTAGGATTCCATTTACATGATGTTCGGTAATGGCTGAAAGCAGTTTATGGTGAAAGAAGTCACAACAGAAGTGGCTGTGGTGGCAGCGGGGACACTGACTGGGAGGGGGCAAGAGGGAGCTTGCGAGAAATGGTTTGCATCTTTACCTGGATGGTGATTACATGGTACATCCATATGAAAACTTACCAACTGTGCCCTTCAGATTGGTGACCTTAGGGACATTACCTTTCCTCTCTGAGTCTCTGATTGTTCACCTGCACAATGGAGAACACAGCCCTCCTTCTGAAGGCTATCTGTGTGGAGGGCCTGGGGCATGGGCCCAGGCAGTAGATGAGTGTTAGTGGTAAAGGAGGCAGAGGAAGATACAACAAGGCCATCAACAATAATGACAACAACAATGGTCCAGCTGCCATTTGGCAAAGCTTCTCGGTCAGTGCCGCGTCTACTTTGCATAGTTACTGATGTGGCTGTCAACCAGCTGGCTCCAGGTCCCACTGCAGCCCGATGCTGACCTCTGGGAGGGAGATGGAGAAGGTGGAGGGGCAAGGACTTTGGAGTCATGTGAACCTGAGTTCAACCCTGCTTTTTCCCCTGCTGGTTGTTAACTACTGATCTTCTCTGAGCTTGTGCTTTCCCATTTGGAGATGTGTATTATTAATAGCTGTAAAGAGTAGAGCTTATGTGTCTCACAACCCTGGCACATGCTAGGGTTCTAGCAGGTCTCCTGTCTATGTCCAGAGAAAACAACTAACACTCTTGCCCGGCCTCTAGGAGGCCAAGCCAGGGACTGAGTGCCTTGTTCCCCACTTCACTGACTTAAGGATGTTGACCAAGGACTGTCTGCCCAGATGCTGGCTTTGTTCGCAAGGTATAGCTAGAGGGTGGTGGCAGGAGTAGAACAGCCCTGCCTCTGAGTGTCCTGCTGGTATCATTGGATGGTGATACCAGCTCATTCAGCCATGAGCAAACAACACCAGAGCACATCCCTCCACCTATGCACTCTTCTTGGAAAATTAAAGCTGTCTCTGATTAAACATCATTAGGGCCTTGGCTCACTGGGCCCAGAGAGATGAATGGATTTGGGGTGGCTGGAATGCACATTACACCACAGCCAGCCATAAAGAAATGCCAGTAACTGAGCAGGGCCAAAGCCTCTGGGTCCCTCCTGTTAAGGAGGCAGAGCCCCTGTTCCCCCTGAAGGAGGTGATCACCCATCCCTCCCACCACATCCCTTCCACACACCACAGCCAAAGGCTCTGTCACCTGCCCAGGCCCTTGCCTTGCATCACCCGAGAGGCCAAGGGCAAAGGGAGCAGAAGCCCAGTTGTTTACAAGGTGCGATGGTACACCCGGTAATGCACCACTCTGTAGGAGGACTGTAAGTTCAAGTCCAGTCTGTGCAACTTAGTGAGATCGTGTCTCAGAACGACAAATTAGAAAGGGCTTGGGATACAGCTCAGTGTGAAGAAACAAAAAGAAAAGAAGAAAAAAGTGGGGAGGAGAGAAAGAGGAGGAAGACAAAGAGGAGGGGGAGGAAGAAGAGGAAGAAGAAGGAGCAGCCCGTTTGTTACTAGCAGAGTGATCACAGGAGAGACATCTATGCGTTCTGCATCTCTGTCTCTGTCTCTCTGTCTCTCTCTTTTCCCTTACTCTGAAGTGGAGGTTGAATTACCCTTCATCTCATCCTGTTCCTCCAGGAAGCAGAACTCACTGGAGAAAGCCAGAGGTGGGGTGGCCTCTGTGTCTTGGAAGCCACCCCTCAAACAGGTTCTTGGAGCTCCATGTCACCACAGTGGGGGACAAAGGCATTACCTGAAGGCTTGAGCCAGCCACAGCCAGAGCTACCCAGGCCTCTTCTCGCAGTCGCTCAACACACTTTGCTGCAGCCCTTCCCCTCGTGATCTAACAGGAACTGCAGACTCAGGGGGGCCTGGGTTCCGATCAATGGCAAACTACTCTCCCTCTCTGAGTCTCTAGATTCTTCATCTGCAAACTAGAGACAGTAAGACATCCGTCCTGGGCTTATGATGAACAAAGAGCCTAACACAGGAAGTTAGGCAATCAAAAACACTAATGATAAAAGGAGACAAGCGAAGAAAAGGAGCCAACAATAATAATAATAATAATAAAGAGAGTAACAAATCCTGCTACCCTTCTGCAGTGCCAACTACATGCCAGGCACTGTGCTCAGTGAGGTCCATGACTAACTCACGTAATCCTTACATCCCCTCAAGAGGTTCAGGAGTACACAACCAGCAGAGGAAGAAGCAGGGTTGAACTCAGGTTCACATGACTCTACGAGCATATACCATTGTGGTCCCCATTTATAGTCACACAGCCACCAGGAGGCCTTACAACCCCCACACTCCCCGATATGTCCCTGGCTTTCTCCTCTGGGCCGTCTACTCATGTGCATCTTCATGTGTCACCTGGTGTAAGTGACACGGGTGTGTGAGAAGAGCATTGGCTTCCAGTGGATCTGGCCCTTCCATGCCTTCCTGCCCCAAGAAGACCATGTCACTGCCTTGATCCTACATGTCCAAACTACCCTCCAGTGACTCCCCAAAACCTCTAGGCTCAAGTCTAAAGCCTCTAGGATCTGCATCTCCAGCATGCCCCAGGGAACCTGCCCCAGCCCTCACTCTGGGATTGGGTCTGGGTCCCCTCTGAACCCCACACACAGCCCAACAAAGACTATGACAATGATAAGTATTATGGGCAAATACCCACCGCTCCATGGTGACCAGGAAGCAGAAGATAAGGTACAAGAACCAAAGGGACACAGGCAGGAGACACAAGCCCCACACTATCCCTTACTCTGCCATTGGTTGGTTACCTAGGTCCTCCCAGCTGCCTGGTACCTGTGTCCTGGGCAGTGGCAGGGGGAAGGGAGGGCAGAAGGGTGAGGGCCCAGTGACTCGGCCCCACTATGCCTGTGGCCACTCAGTTATGTGGGACCCAGATGGGACAAAGACAGGCAATGGCTCAGCAAGGCAGGAGTGGCCAGGAGGACTATGTCCCCATCCCCACTGTGTGTGGCCAGCTGGATGAGGTGACCTAGAAGAATCCTCTGTGCTCCATTTGTCATTTTTCAGACAGTGGGTAGTGAGGCCAGACCAAGGCCTCAACCAGACAATCCCGCATCCTGCACACACAGAGCAGCACCCCAGGCTCACCTCATCCACGTCGATCTTGTTCCTCTCCATGTAGTCCCTGTCGTTGACCTGCCCGCCCTCCACAAACTCCATCAGCAGGACCCGCTTGGTGGACAGCTCCCAGTAGATCCGGGGGACCTGGAAGGGGAAAGTCACTCACATCAGGAGAGGCTGGAGGTCAGAGGCCAGGACCACAGCAGCGACGCACAGCGGTGCAGCCCACACAACAGCAGGCAGGCTCTGCTTCCCCACGGGGGATTCAGTGGGGCCAGTCCCAGAGAGAAGGGTCCCTGCCCCACCTCCCCACACTGCACAGACCCCTCCTGCTTGGGGAGAGGAAGCGGCCTCCCCACCCATTTAATGCCTTCCACCCTGGGTCCTGGGAGGGAAACGTGAAGCAGCTCACCCCAGGCACTGGTGTTCAGAACCATCCCCTCTCCCGCCCCCACCAGGCCACTCCAGATTCACAAACACCCTCCCTTGCCACGGCAGCTCTCCCACCAGGTGATAGATGTGGTGTAGGTAAGGAGCAAACAGATGGACCTTTACCAGATGCTACCTGTTTCTCATGCCAGTTTCCTACAAGCCCTATGCAGACACAATGCTGGACCTCAACCTGACATCTATTCCCAATCCTCCCCTTCATCAGAGATAAAAAAGAATGCTTTCTCTACTTGCCTTACAGTAGGTGTGGTCATGTGATTCTGTTCTGGCCTATGGAATCTAAGTAGAAGTTTGCTAAGCAATTCTGACACACTTTTTATTTTCTTAATTAAAAAGGAATTTCGGAATGGAACTACTCTTCTTCCTCTTCCTGCCTTACAAATGAATACAATTTCTGGAACTGTAGCAGCCATCTTTAGACCATGAAGATGAATCTAAGAAAATCAGAGACAACAGCTGTGATCCTATCAAACTACTAAAATGGTATCTACAGGCAACTGCTGCAAACTTTGCTGCTATGTGAGGAAAATAAATCTTTTATTGTTTAAGATGCTATAAATGGGGATTTTAGTTATCTGCAAACAACTGCAATATTAACTAATAAACCCTGTAACTGTCTCTGACTCTTGAGAACATGTAAAGCTAACAAGAGAACAGATTTCCCCAGGAGCAGGGCAAGAGGTATGAATGTATTGAGGGCTGTCATGATGCCATGTGAGTGGGTGACAGCTGTCAGGACCACTGTAGCCAGGCAACTTCCCACGTGCTGTTTCCTCGAAATTTTGACGGGTTTATTCCTCATACAAATAAAAAACAAGACCAGCTAATTCAAATGTTTTGGAGAGTAAGATCTCCCCTTTCCCTAGCCCCTCAAACTCTCTTAGCAACAAGATCATGATCCTCCATCCAGACACCTACTTTCTATTCCTAATTCTGATGGAAACTGTTGCACTCAGCTCATTTACTTTATTCTTTATGCCTCAGTCTCCCCAGTGGAAAGAAACACTGTTTCCACTCCACTCAGGAAGGAGCCCTGAGGATAAGTGGGGCCCCTATCCATAAGCGAAGACCTCCGGTTAGAACCACGGCTCCAACTGACATCAAGGTGTTCTGCTTTGCCACTTCTTTTGAGCTTTGCCATTTGAAAATCTGGAACGGTAGAGAAATCTGTGATTGTCTGTTCCTTCGAACTCAAAACATAGGCTTGCTTGACATTTTTCAAAAAGCATCTCTTTGAAAAAACAAACTTTAAGTGGGCCTGGTGGTGCGTGCCTGTAATCTCAGCTACTCAGGAGACAGAGACAGGGGAATTGAAAGTTCAAGGCCAGCCTGGGCCACTTAGGGAGAACTTGTCTCAAAATAAAATAAAAAGGGCTGGGATTGTAGCTCAGTAGTAAATCACCTGCCTATCATGCTTGAGGTCTTGGGTTTGATCCTCAGTACTACAAAAAAAAAAACAAAAAAGGATACAAATTCATTTATTGTTTTTGTTTGGTTCCTAAGTGAGAGGGATATAATTTTGAGCTAATATTTTCCTTCTGTTTAGAAAACAAATCGTGGTGGTTGGCCTGGGCCTTTGCAGATAGGAGGTTACACTACTAGCAGGGTCTCTGGGGCCACATGGAGGACACAAGGACAGCTGGCATGGAAAGAGGACCCAAGGCAGTGGTGCCTGGGACTGGCCAGGCAGGGCTGGTATGCAAGGGCTCCCCCTCCTCTGTCTCTTGTCCCTGTAGTGTGACCAGTGCAGCCTGACCATAGTATGTGCCCTTTGCACCTGCTGCTCAGGTCTGAAATGACAGAAATACCAAACCTGGGCAATGGTGGGGTTCATCATGGGAGCTCAGGGAGGACCGCAGACAGATACAGCATGGCTATGGCTGCAAAATGACTGGTTGCTCCTCACTCAGTCAGGAAGGTGACTTGCCCTGCAAATCATCAGGCGGGCAGAAGGGTTTGAAGTGCGGTAAAGTTCACATCACGTGACACACAGGTCTCACCTTCCCTCCCCCTACTCTGCTCCTTCTGTCAAAGAATGGAAGGATCAAAGAGAAAAACGAACCCTCCCACCCAAAGAAACCAACACAAATCCCTGGGAAGCAAAGCCACACCTGGCAGAGGACCACGGGTCTGCCCGCCTGCCTGCCACAGGACAGGGGCTCCACCTGTGGGCTCCCACACTGAGGCCAGTGTGGCCCTGAGGAACAGGGAAGATCCTGGAAAGCTCTACCCAAGACTCTGGGAGGCTTCTACCTCAGTGTGGCCTGACCTTGTGCTGCTATTTTGTTCCTGTGCTCCGGCTTGCCCTCCTGCAGCCACAGCCTACCCGGCGAGGCAGAGCACAGACCCACAGCCAGACTGCGAGGTGGGTCCATGACTCTGCCTCCTGCAAACTGTGTGACTAAGGTTCAGTTTTACAGCCTCTCTGAGCCAGTTTTACCACCACTTCCTACCAGCAGAAGAAGCATACTTGACACAGTACCAGACACTTAGCAACTGCCAGGCAAACATCGCTGCCCTCATGACTGCCACATAGTGAATCACAGGTGTTCTAAGCCACACCAGGGCTGGTGGTGCCGCAGATGGCCTACCATAATTCGTCTTTCCCATGAAGCACCACAAAGGCAGAGGAGTACGGTGGTTTGAAGCACAGGCTCTGAGCCAGGGTGCTTCCATTCAAAGCTTGTTTCTGCCCCTTACTGGAATCCTGTGTAACCTTGGACAAATGATATGATCTTTCTGGGCCTCAGTTTCCCCACAAAGATATGAAGTTAAGAATGGCCTCACACAGCAGGAATGGTAGCACATGCCTATAATCCCAGCACTCTGGGAGGCTGAGGCACAAGGATTGCTAAATTCAAGCCCAGCTCAGACAGTTTAGCATCTTAGCAAGGCCCTATCTCAAAATAAAACATGAAAAAGGATCAAGGATGTTGCCTAACATGAAGGGATTGGGTTCAATCCCCAGTCCCAGTGGGGAGAAAAAAGGCAGTTCCCTTGCGGGGCTGTTAAAAGGATTAAAGAGTAAATACGTGTAAAGCATTTTAAAAGTATCTAACCTAGTAAATGCGTGTCAAAATGTTAACGGTTAATTACACATGAGTAGTTGTTAACCTTCGCAATTCTAGGAAGCTATGATGCTTCTTCAAAGGTGTAATGCCCCCCCCCCGCCGGATTTGTCAACAGTTTCTACAAGGTTCCAGGCTCCTCGCCACCCAGGAAGACCCTGGAGTGGCTCGACACAGCTTGACCCACACCCATCCCCACCCACCTCACCAAACACACTCATCTCAGCCAGGCCCACAGCCAGCGCTCAGAGGCTCCTCCCTTCTTGGCCCTGGCCCTACCTGTCTTTTTGACCGTTCAGTCTGGTTGCCCCCCACCATCCTTCAGTCTCCCGGATGCCTTATTTGCATTCAGTGCTTGTCTGAGGCACAGAGATTTATAGCATAGGGCCCAGGTTATTAAACTTCACATAAGCACTGGAAGATACCTCACACACTGAGAGGTAAACTCTTTGCTGAGGCTTAATTACACACAGATGTTGTGATGGGATGCCAGCGTGCAAAAGCAATCTATCTCCAGTTTTAAGAGCTGAACTGAGTTCACAACGCAAAATGCGCTTCCTGCTTGTGATGTGTTTAGGCAAAATTAATTACTCAGGAGCCTTCGTTCCACCGTTGTCTGAGGAATAGTGCACGGTTCTAGAGGCAGCAGGTCAAATCAGTACATTAATTATTTACCCGTTTGGCATACTCGTTTCAAAAATTTGTGTTATTATTACATGTCTTGGTCTGGCCATTGTTAGTTGGCCCCAGCCAAGGGACAATTTTGCCATTGCCATGGAAACAGTGGAGAAGATGTTTCTGTTTGTCTGGCTCGGAGCTCTGGCTCTGAGGGGCAGCCTGCTGAGCAAAAGACAGCAGAAAATCCTGAGATGAGCACCAGACTTAGAGTCAGAAGACCAGGATTGTAGCCTGAGCTCCTCTACTCGAGGACTGTAAAATGGGATGATGGCCGGTGGAAGGATTCGTTGTCACAGTACCTGCACTGTGGCTGATGTCACTGTGCCTGACAAAGAACCATTTAATAAATATTGCCTATTCCTCTGTACCCTCAAGGCTTCCTGGAAGCCCTCTAATTACTTTATCTTGGGAACCACAAAAACAAAGAGTATTGTCTGTCATACTGTGAAATAACCTCTGCTATTAACAACACATTTGTGTGTTCCTGCCCCATTAGATGGGAAGTAGTTCAGGACAAAGGCCGACCTCCAGCTCTTAGCACAGCAACAGACTCAGGAAATGCTCAATAAATGCATGACAAAGGAATGCTTAGGAATGGAATATGCAAGGAGAAGCATCACTTGAGCCTCACAGCATTATGCTAATTAGCTCATATTACTGTTTGAGAGAACCCGGTTCGACTGGTAGTTCGAGCTTAAAGGCTAACGCAGAGTTCTCAGGTCCAGTTTGCACTTCTGGATTCACATGCACAAGGGAGTCTAGACATCCATAACTACCACAGTGGTCATCAAAACCGCAGGTGACCACAGTGGGGCCTAGAGATGGGCTAAACTTCACCATCCACCAAAATCAGTGTGCCAAGACACTGCACTGATCATCATAGCTTTTCTTCCAAGAGCCAGGCCTTGAGATCTCCAGGTGGGTAGTACAGACAGATACATCCCAGTTAATCTGGGTAGCAGAAGTATAAGCGATACCTCCATGTCTCATGATGTCTTCCAAAGCCACATGACACTGAAGTTCAGAAAAACAGAGCCTTTCCCATGCGGTGTTCACAGCCAATCTCCCTTCTCACCAGAAGGTCACATGACTGAGCACTCTGGACCTCACACAAGGAGCTCCCAAGGGTTCTATGACTCCCCTCCCACTTTCCCTGACCTGATGGGCCGTGAATGGCTTGAGTCCTCGGCCCACTCACCAGTGGTACTCCTCATGGGACACTGATGATTGTGACTCTGTACTAGTTGACACTGTTTCCACAGGAAGTGCCTTCTACTACAGAGTGCAGTTCTGCTATAACGGTTGTTTGGGAAACACAGTTTTGTCCTAGTATAGCTGATATACGCTATGGTATGGTTTGTGTCTAGAGTCCCCAGAAGCCTCATACAGTCATGGGGAGGGTCAGGTTTTTCACAGGTGGATGAATCTAGAGTTTGTGATTGAGACATAGTCCAATGCTGGGATTATGGGTGTGAGTGCTACACCCACTCTAGGGTGGGTAGCCTGCACACAATATAAGGGACAGAAAGAGTCTTCTCTTCCCCTTGTTGCTTTTGCTGTCTTCCACTGCCATGAACGGACTATGAGCTAAATAAACCTTTCCCTCTTGAACTTTGGGTGTTAGGTATTTTGCCTCAGCAATGAGAAGGGTAACTCAGACACAGTTTTAGGGAACAATTTCATTCCACTGTAAACTTTGCATTGCATCAGCTCACGTGCCCTATCACCTACTGGAAACCCAGTGAACACAGAAAATAGCAGCCAGCTGAAGACCTGCATGGGAATGCACAAAACACACACACATACTTCAAACATCACATCTGGTGTTATAGATTCCTGCCCCATTTCAGATGACCCTCTTTCCATTAATTCACAATAGCTTACAAGGTTTCAAGGTAAGGCGCCCATATATTGCAGTCTTACATATTTCTTAGCCATGTAACATGTGTAATACTGGGCAACTCTTCTTATTCCTATCTTTTTTTTTTCTGTATCACAGATGAAGTTTTTGAGTGCTTACCCCGATGTCCATTTCCCTCATAAACTCCGTAGGTTCTGTTATTCAATTTTGCACATTACAATGATTTCTGGGAACACATATTGTGTTACAGCAGAACTAACTGCACATTAAATGAATTAATACAATATACATGTGCTTTGAACAGGACTGGCACATGGTAGTGCTAGCTATCGCCATAACCCCATGCTTCACAGAGCCAGAGACCACAGCATACAGCCCCCCAGGTAGTGCTTGGTACCTTGAGACTGTATATTATGCAATAAAACATCTGCTCAATTGACTGATGGGTCTTCTTTGGAAACTGCCTTAAAGGGCTTTAATATGTATTACCAGTGACAAACCACTCATCTTCCATAAGAAAACTAAGGAAAGAGATCTTCTATAACAGACAGTCACAGCACGAATCAATCCTCCCACCAGACCAGCACAGCCCTCTATGCCCAGCCCCTCCTACCTTTAGAAAGTCAAAGTGTTTGAGCATTTGGGCTACTTTCTCAGCATTCTTCCCTTCATTGAGGAAGTCCAGTTCCAAAGGCAGATTCTTCTTGGCTTCATCCACCAGCCACATAAATTCAAACTCTGGGAATAGCTGCTTCACAGCCAAGACAAGCACCTGAAATCCACCAAGGAATCCATCAGTCTGCTCACGACATACACAAGGGGCCCTCCCCACCCTCTTCCTGGGTCTCCCATGTAGTAAGGGTAGTGGGGAAACTGCCCCAGTTCTATCTCTGTCCAAGATATATCAGCCCAGCAGCCACCAGCAGTAGCCATGAGTCCCATTTGCTGGCTGCTCCCCATGTGCCAAGCATTGGGGTGAGTACATTATTTACTATTCTACTTAAGCCTCGTAACAGCTCCAGGAGATGCATTGGTAGCCCATTTTATCGTCCTCATTTCTATTATAGATGAGGAAATTGGGGCTCTGAGAGTTTGTGTGATTTCCTGAATTTGCCCAGCAAGTAAGTACAGAGCCAGAATCCTACTTGGGCCTACCCAACTCCAAAGTGCTTGCTCTTAAGCATTTCGCCACGCTTAAGCATTTTGCTGTGACCATGTTCATCCTTCAAGATCCCATCTGCAAAGCACTTAGAGGGGCTTTACCTATAATTGTCATTCCTTTTTATTTACTAAGCCAACTGGTTATTACTTGAGCATTCATAACATAGGTTGAACATCACAGATTCAAAAATCTGAAATCCAAAATGCTCCAAAATCCAAAATTTTCTGAGTGCTGACATGATACCACAAATGGAAAATTCCATACCTGACCTCATGTGACAGGTCATACTCAAAACACAGGCACATAAAAAATACTGTGTAAAATTACCAGCAAGCTCTGTGTGCAAGGTGAAGGAAAAACATAAATGAATTTTGTATTTAAATTTGACTTCCAGGCACAAGATATATCATTATGTATATGTATTTCTAAAATCTGGAAAATCTGAAACACCTCTGATCCCAAGCACTCTGGATCAGATGGACCTGAAGAACACCTGCATTATCGTCTATATTTTCCAAAAAACGTATCTCATAATGAACATTAAGTGAGAATAAAGGAACAAACAGGCTGGACAACACAAAAGGGATAAGAGATAAAGGATTTGACAATCCAGATTAAAAGTTTGGGCTTTTGGCAATATGGGCCCACTATGGATTCCTGAGTGATGATATGAGGGAAAGGGGGGGTTAGAAGATGTATCTAGCACCAACGTGTCAGATTAATGGCACCTTAAGTAAACGTCAGGGGTAGAAAACAAAAGCCCAATAAGGCGTGCAGCACACACTACAGCCCCTCTGGGGCAGGGACTCAGCTTGAAGGCTCCCCCACAACTAGGCCACCAAATATATGATGGTTTCATGAATTCACAGACAATGGGTCCGTGGTGAGTGTATCAGGGTGCTACCAGCAACACAGGCAGTGTTCTAGAATTCAGGAGTAGCTGGGGATTTAGTTCAGTGGCCTAAACACCTGCCTGGCAGGCATAAGGTTGTCAGTTCAAACCCCCGGTACCAAAAAAAAATACAATTCAGGAGTAAAAAACAGAAGGCAACCCTCCTGCTCGCGTAAGCCCTCTTCTTGGCATTCAAAGCCATGTCTGGAGAGAACCACAGATTGACCATCCCCTTGATTCTCAGTATAGACTGCAGTCTAAGTTCTTCAAGAATATCCACCTCTACCCGTGGCTATAGCAGATGGCAATCAATGAGAACTAGAAAATCATGGGCCTCTTGGTACCAGAAGACTATGACCTTCCAACCTTGCTGGATGGACTTACTGAGCCACAGCTAAGAGCCTTGTCTAGGCCTCTGTTTGCAGTGGACTCAGATATTATGCACATTGGGTCAGGCATATGTGATATAAAAGACAAACTGAAAGCAAAGCTATTAACTGTTAATTAGCTCTGTTTTTAAACCCTATGTCCTAGGTGATGTACCAGACACTATTGTAAAAGAATCATCACACAGGGTTATTACAATCAATTTCTAACAAAACCCTTTTTAATTATGTTAGGCTATAGTCCAATTTCTTTTCACTCTTGTCTAGTCTCTCATGGGCTAGACCTGTGACCTTATGCCAATTGATTTCATTTGTTTCTGTTGTGTCGCATGAAACAAGAAGGAAAGGAGGCAACAGAGAGGCCAGGGCCACAAGTGTCAGGCACAGGCACCTGGATACAGCAGCCTCCAGGCATAACATCTCATCAGGTGTCCCCAGATGGCCCTCAGCTGCCACCAAAGCAGAGGCAGAGCAGGCCCAAAGCAAACAGAAGTGACTTGCCCAAACTGAACCAAGGGCACAGAGGTCTTCGAAAGCACTGGAATTTCACTCTCTGACTATTGAGTTCAGGCAAGAAAAGCTCTATGGAATTTTGTTGCAGTCTAATTTTCAGAGGGCCTGGCCCAAGACAGGCAGGACAGAAGCCATGGAGAGGTTCCCTCCTTCGATCAATACTGACAGATTATCTGCAGGCAGCTGCTTTGGGCCAAACAGGGCAGCTACCTGCAGC
Source organism: Dasyprocta punctata (assembly GCA_004363535.1). Classification (NCBI taxonomy): domain Eukaryota; kingdom Metazoa; phylum Chordata; class Mammalia; order Rodentia; family Dasyproctidae; genus Dasyprocta; species Dasyprocta punctata. Next base: position 67,893 of record RJWM01005675.1, read on the forward strand.
ACAGAGAGGTCCACGCCTTGGGGGAAGCTTCTGCCAAGCAATAATTCCTCATCATTTATTGCATGGTCATTATATTTGTGAAATTTTTAATTATCATTAATGTCCAAACAGCACAGAAAGGTACTTTAAAGATTTCTTCTGTTACTAATCAATTATATAATTAGTCATTAATAATAATATTGGTTATTATTAATACCTCATGCCATTAATCATTAAAACAGTCATACTTTATTGACTAATATTAATTGCTAATAACTAACTAGTAAATTCATTCATAACCCAATAAACTCTACAACACTCATAAAGCTAGTTTCTGAAGCTTTCTGTAGGTGGTAAGTTACTCTCTTGGTTACAATGTCCCCCCACCTTTTTTTCATGGTACTGGGGATTGAACCCAGGGCCTTCACACTGAGCTACATCCTAGCTCTTTTTTTTATTTTGAGACAGGGTCTTGCCAAGTCACTAAGTTGCCAGGCTGGGCTTGAACTTATGATCCTGATCCTCCTGCCTCAGCCTCCCAGAGTGCTGGGATTACAAGTATGTGCCACCAAACCAGGCTTCCATAGCCACTCTTATCTAAGGAGGATATTTCCAAAGACCCCCACTGGATGTCTAAAACTGCCAAACCCTATATATAATATGTTTTTCCTATACATATAGATCTATAATTTATTTATGTTAGGCACACTGAGATTCACAAAAACAGATTATAAGATACTGTAACTAAAATTATGTAAATGTAATCTCTCTCAAAATATCTTACTATATTGTACCTATTATGGCTGACCATGGGTAAACAAGACTGCAGGTAACTGAAACCATGGATAAGGGAGCCCCTCCTGTCCTGGACAACGACAGGCTGGCATCAGTAGAAGTCAGTGGCTCTTGATAGCATGTCACCGTCACCATCTCTCCTGGCTGGCTGCCAGCCTGAAAACCTGATACCAGCCATGAAGCCCAGAAAATGTACAAACATACAGTTTTGCACCTAACCCTGGCATTCACTGGGTGACGAAGGAAGTCAAGTTATGAGTCATTCGGTCCAAGGGCTTTGGGTTGCTGCCACTTTATAGACTTTTCTTGGCTAGTAGAGTAAAATAAAACTTAAGTAGAGAAGGGAAGGAGGGCTAAAATTAATTTTTAAAGAACTCTTTAAAAATGTTCAAATGGGAAGGGAACAAGGAAGCAGGAAGGAAGAAAAGAAAAAGTAAAAAAAAAGAGAGAAAAGAAAAAGTAGAAACAAAGCTTTTGTAAATAAGGAGGTGAAGAAGAGTTGAAGACAGCATAGGGAAATGGGAAAAAAATCAAGTTATATTATGTACAGGTACAAATGCCCTATGATGAATATGACCATTATGTATACCTAAAATGTACCAATAAAAATCATTTTCTTTGGGGAAAAACAAAAACTCCTTCGGTTTACCTTCTGTTTTCATTCCCTTCCCTTCTTAAGAGCCTGCCCTAAGTAGATTCATTTTGGTTTCTTTTTGACAACAGATGTAATCAACTAAAATAAAACAGGTGTTGTCAGCAATTTGCCTGTTTGAATTTTCTCCTATATCTTTTCTATAAAATTCTTCCAGCAGCCACTGTTTTCATCAATGCCTAGCTCATACTCAACACTGCACAGATGTTCACTGGACACTCACAGGAATAAGTGAATAAATAAATGAACACACGAATAGTTCAAGGGGCTTGTGTCCTCCTCTGTGACAACTATATGCTCACATTTGTGCTATTGGAATAGACTGAGGTTTTTGTTCTTGAGATTTTGCTAGAAAAGGCGGGACACCTCTGAATTTTAAGAGAACCAGAGTGTCAAAATAACTAAGAATTTGCCATTAAACTCTGGAAACTTATGAGTCAATCAAGGTATATTCAATAATTAACACTTCCTTCAAGGTAATGAAACTGTTTTCTTATAGAGCAACTGGCTTACAATAAGAAAAAAAAAATCAATTGTGACTCACACAGAAACACAACAGAAAAATGAAGAGCCATAACAAAATCTTGAAAGCTAATGCTCACAATTTACAATTGCAAAAACAACAGAAATTAACATTATTTAATTCCTGGTATATAGCAGGTACTGTGCCATGAGGCATTTTATGTACATACTCTCACCTAATCTTTTTCTTGCCCATTCCACAGAGAAGAAAATGGGTTCCAGGAGGTTAAAAGCACAAACAGTACTATAGTTTGGAACTGTAAAGACAGAATCTGGACCCAGGTTTTTCTTGTTCTTTCTTTATGCAGCCCAGCCTCATGCAATACAATATAGGATAATACAATGGAAAGCTAAGATAAGGCAGAGAAAGAGCTTTGCAAATTGTAAAACACAACTGAAATGTAAGTTGCTGTTATCAAGTTATTACATACTATAAAAGAAATAATGTTCTATGGAAAAGCAGCACATAAATAGAATGTCTGCACCAATCCAAACTAGTAAAAAATGGATGTTCGACAAGGATCAAAAATCAATTCAGAGTTAAGTAAATAGTTTGCCATTCATGGAATTCATCTTTGTTCTGATAAGTTATTAAAGTGCATGCTTTTTAGAAAACAGAATTACAGGGTGAAGAGAAGTTTTCATGGGATGGCTTACATCTCTGCATATTTTACACATATATATATATTTTTTTTTAATCAGCCGTTGGATTCTGTGCCAACATAGACATTACCTAGCCACCCACTGTTCAATCAACACATTTAGAACAGAAACAAGATGACAGACAGCATGCACTGAATGATTCTCAAAACAAGTCAGAAACATAAGTCAAGGGTCTTTATTTTTAGAGACCTTTGGAATGGGCTGGACAATGCAAAGCAGTAGATCAGCTTACACTGCTCAGGCCAACAAATTCTACCCCAACATACACCAGAGTCCTGAGGACCAATGGTACATGGAGGGCCTGGAGCGTGGCCATGAGTTAGTGTCCTTAGGGCCTGACAGAGCAAGGGGCACTCATCGTCTCTTGTGGAAGTGGGAGTGATACAGGGTGGTGTGCAAGGATTGGGGACTACAGCCTCATCACCAACTCACAGACCATCCTAGACCCCCTGTGCTCTCTCACTGGGAGAACAGCACCGAGATATGGCCTGTGGAACTACCCCCCATTGTGGGCAGAAAAGAAATGCTGCAGAGCCGGCCCGCCAGGAGACGGATGGCCTGTACCTCACTACCTCACCCCTTCCTGCTGAATCATTGTTCCAATCTCAAGGCCCAATTAGTCTGGCTCTGGACAGCCACTCAAATCAATAAGAGTCACTGGCCGTGCATCTAGAAGTAGAGTTGCCCCAACTACTAAAGGGACAATATCAGGTGATAATGACAAAGCTGAAAACATCCTCAGCTGTGTCTTTCTCTTTTGTGCAAAGTCACCAACACCAACAGATTCATCAAACACCGGGTACTTAAAGAGTTTGCTTCCATTTCTCTGCCATCTAGTCAACAATTTATGACAAAGACTGCCCCCTTCCCCAAGAAGGATGCCTGGGTTCCAGGAGCACAAAATACCAGCACATACTCCTGGGTCCCAACCTAACAGCCATCACCCCCACCTGCCTTCCTATCAGAATTCCGGTCCTGTACCTCCTTCGTGATCTTCAGGGAAGGCCTTAGCCTAAGAAATGAATCAAAATTGGTTAAACCCAAATCAAGGTGGTCTCACTGCCCTTGCCAATGCTGATTTTGGCATGGGCATTACTTCTAGACAAGGACAACAGAGGAAATTCTGAGGAACACCTTTCTGATAAGGAATGTGTAGGGGAAATAAGCCCTCTTTGGCATCTGGATGTCACCAAGAACTGCAGTTGTAGTGGGTCCATGAGGGGTACGCATTACTTCTAGACAAGGACAACAGAGGAAATTCTGAGGAACACCTTTCTGATAAGGAATGTGTAGGGGAAATAAGTCCTCTTTGGCATCTGGATGTCACCAAGAACTGCAGTTGTAGTGGGTCCATGAGGGGTACTAGTTTAGGAGGACAAGCCAGGAAGCTGCGATGGCATAGAAGCAAATCTGGGTTCTTATAAACCATGATGAGACACTGGATTAGTCAACCTTGAAACAGTTAATGCAACTTTCAGATGGCTTTACACATGAGCTAATATTTTCTATGCTACTTTTAACTGGAGTTTCTGATTCTTGCAGCCAAAAGCATCCTATCTTACAAACTTAGTAGCCCCCACCTCCTCATGCTCTAAAGTCTCATTCCTGTAGATCTCTTTTGCCCTCTATCCTTACAGTAGTTATGTGTCTGGATTTGTAAGCCCACCTTCCTAAAAAGAAATACCCAGAGGTTAGAACTCTCAGTCACTCTTTCTTTAGTATGAGTTAGTTTAATGAGATTGTTTTCCTCTCAAAACGAAGCAGTGGCCAGGTGTAGTGGCACACGCCTTTAATCCCAGCACTCGGGAGGCTGAGGTAGGAGGAGCATTGTGAGTTCGAGGCTGGCCTGGGCTACAACGCGAGCACAAGGCCAGCCTGAGCTACATAACGTGACCCTGCCTCAAAAAAAACAGGGCCAGGAGTTTGGCTCAGTGGCTTAAGTGCCTGCCCTGGCAGGTGCAAGGTTGTGAGTTCAATCCCTGGTGCCGCAAAAAAAAAAAAAAAAAAAGAAACCTAAGCAGTGATCAATCACAGGTGTTATAGTTTATACCTAGATGTAGCCCCAAAGTTCCATGCACTCATAGATGGGGCTTTTGGAAGGTGATTGGATCACAGGGGTGTGATACCCATTAGTAGATTAGTCCATTGAAGAGTTTATAGCTAAATGTGATGTTGAGAGGAGGTGGCTCACTGAGGGCATGGCCTGGAAGGGTCTAACTCCCTCTCCTCCCTTGATCTCAATCTGCTTCCTACCATCAGGCCGTGAGCTATTTCCCCTCTGCCATGCCCATCTGCCATGCTGCCCTGCCTTGGTGTCAGTCAACCATGGACTGGAACCTCCACAAACTGTGAGCCAAAATAAACCTTTCCCCCTTTAACTTGTGGGTGTCAAGGTATTGTGTCTCAGAGATGAGAAAGTAACCAAGACAGAGGGTTAGAGGGAGAGGAGGCATAGAGTACCCAGTATCTACCACAGGCATGAAACAAAGCACCGAAAGCTAAACAGAAACACTGCCTTGCCTCTCCTATCTCCAAGTTTCTGGTAGCTGGGATGGCTTTAATGTCTCTAAGAAAGCATTCTTCTCCTGCCAAGCATGCCTGAGCACCTTATTGGTATTGTCATTCCTAAAACCAAGACACCATTTAGGTCTTGACTCAGAAAAAAACCTTATTTCAAACATCTGGTTGGGACTGTCTTAGTTTTAGAGCAGAGAAGGATGACCCAGGTAGGATATGTTCACCAGAGACAAAGCCCAGTGAAAGGGCAGTGCCACCTACAGCTACTGCCAATGCTGTTAGCACAGAGGCAGTGGCATCAGGCCACCTTCCCACCTCTCTCCTGAAGGCTGTGAAGGTAGTCTCTAATTTGCTTCGTGATCCAGCCCCAGCTCTGCCTCAGTGCTCCACGCTGTCTTCCAGACTATGCTTCCTATGAAAAGCATCTGATGCTTATCACAGGGAGGAAGATGCCAAGTCTTTATTATTGCTATTATTGCTATTGACCTTACACTACCAGTATTTAGGAAGCTGATGAGGCTCTGAGTAGAGAAAGTAGCAGCTGTTCTCCCAGCTCCTGGGACCCTGATGCACTGCTAGGCAGCAGCGGGTTCCTGCCTGAACCCAGGGGTCCCCCATGACCTCTGGTTTACTCCCAGCTACAGCCATTCCATAGTTATCGACAGGTTTGCAAAAAAAATCAGGTTTCCAGGTATCTGCCCAGTCTACACAGCAGACCCTCACCCTAGCAGCTTCTTCTGCAAGGCACACAGTAACTATTCCAAACCTTCACCCCCTCGAGCCTCCAGTGCCACCTCCTACCCTCTCATTCTCAGCAGATGGTCTTGCCTCCTACTGCAGAGAAAAAATAGAGGCTATCAGGCTGGTACACACTTAACTGCCCACTTTTCCTCTCCCTCTGCCCCACTCACTCATCTGGACCCGCCTTTCCACCATCCTCCAGGCTCAAAGCAAAGGTTCATCAAAGGCTAACATCTCCATTGTGTTCTTGGTGCCCAATCTCTTCAATCACCTCCCAGACTAGACCTAGCAGTTACTTTTCTGCTTAGCCTCCAACCCTCCCCTCCCCATGGGCAACAATTCTGCTCAGATCTTCCCAGCACTTAGCTCTAATTCTCCCAAGCTTTACATGGTTTATTTTCCACGGCTAAACACTGGATAAAAGTACCCACATTCAGTGTCTGTACCTCCTTGGTTTTTGGTTCTCTTTCATCCAACTCATGTCACCACAACTCCTCATCCTCTTAAAATGCCAAATCCAGAATACCCATTTCAGTTTTGAGCAGTTTTGGACTATTCTATTTTCCAAAATGGCTGCAAAGACATTCCCATGTTATTATGCTTCCAGAACCTTGCCATTGCCTCATTAAGAAGGAGAATCTATTTCTCAGCCCCTGAGCAAAAAGGCCCTTTGTGGCTGCTTCAACCAACAGAGTAAGGAAGGAGTAATTCTGTGATTTCCAAGGCTAGGTCATAAAACTGTAATGTACCTCCAACCTTACTCTAAGGGGGCACTTGCTCTTAGAACCCAGGCACCATGCTGTGGGGAAGCCCAAATAGCCATGTGGAAGCCCACATGAAGAAGTAAGGCTTAGCTCTCAGGCCCAGCTGAGCTCCCAGACCACTGCCAGCCCCAGCGTGTCAGCCATGTGTGTGAGCCACATATGTGAGTCACATTGGAAATAGGTCCTCCAGCCCCAGTCAAGCCACCCTTTATGCACCCTAGGGCTAAATAAAACACAACTTTCTCTCCCAATCCCTGGTCAAGATCCAAATTCACCAGCAAAACTCACAGTTATAGTTTCAAGCCAGTAAATTTTGAGACCAGTTCATTATACAGCATTAGATAACTGATACAGCACCCTCTTCTTAGAGGTTTTTTCGTCAGTTGTAGGGGTATTTTTCAATCCTCCTTCAGCCCCTTCAGGAACTTATCCTCTTGGGCTCACTCCCCAAATGATGATGCCCCCTACACTTGTCCTGCCTCCATCTCTCTTTACTATAAACACTTCCTCCAAATGAACTCAACCATTTTCCCAGATTCAGCAACTATGAGTATCCTTGATCATAAATCCTGAATCTGTATTCCAACCTGAACTCCAGAATGATAGGTGTTATAGTCAGGGTTTACAAAGAAATAGATTTAAGGCAGGACACACAATTCATAGGATTATTTTATAATATTCACCCCAAAATCAAATGAGGAAGAGTGCGATAGATCTGTCCACAAGCTAGAGACCCAAAGAATCCAGTGAGGGGCCTGGATCCCACATCAATGTCCTGCACAAGTCCAGCTGAAGACCATGAGCCCACGGCAATATCCTCCACAAATCCAACTGGAGGCCTAGATCCCAATGTCTCATGCAAGTCTGTATCAAAGATCTTCATTGGGAAGGCCCAAAGGTCAGTGGTGGAAACTAGAATGTCTACACCAGCGGGGTGAAAGAACTGTGCCAGCAGGCTGAGGGATCTGCACTGGAGCCAGGCAGCAACACTCAAGGTAAGGACCAGAGCTCCCCCAGAAAGAACTGCAGCCATTCTCAGCAACAGCAGGACCTGAGCTCCTCTAATGATGAGAACAGCCAAGTTCATATCTGCATGACAAGCTTCTCCAGGAGAATCAACAACACACCATCTTCCCCTCCGGTTGTCCTTTCACACTTTGGCAACACTCTTCCGGTGGGCCCCTCACACCCAGAACCATGCTGATTCAGTTCAGCTGGGTGTTACAAGTCGCCCACTGGTTAATCCATCATAACAGGGATCTCCCTACTCAAAACTACCAAAAGCATTATCTGACCCCACACGGCTGCTCCATTATCCATTTCACTTTACATCAGATCCACCTCAGTGCTCTGATTCTCATAAGAAACATTTCCCAGGCTCCCCTGCCAACTTGCTTCCAGGTGGGTTTACCAAATGGGCAAGGTTAGTGGGGGGACCCAGAGAGATGAAAAACTCTGCCTTAAACCATACCTGCGGCTCCAACTACCAGACCCTACATTTGTGATCCAGCTCCACTTGGCAGACTCGGCTTAGTCCTAGCACTCACCAGTTGCTCTCAGCTGCTGAGCTCTGGAAAACCACCTCTCCTCTTTGTCCTTCCTCCACAAAGGTGGCAGTGGCTTCCTGCTGTTGGTAATTATCTTACCATCCTATTTAGGGTCTCAGCGAGCCTATCCCTGTAAACTCTATTTTCTGTTTTAAATTCCCTCTGTTTGAAATATATAGAGCAATTTCTTCTCAATAGGACCTGGCTCATACACACAGTTAAAGTCACCCAAATATAATCATCCATGCCAGAAATGTAAAATAGACTTCAGTCTCCTCCTCCTCACCCATACCAGTCCTTGCTCCCTCCCATGTAAAGCTGGTCACAAAATCCACATGATTCCACCACTTGAGCTCATCCCTCTCCTGCACTGCATCATAATGCCTTGCTTCACATCGTTATTTCTCCCCCAGACCAGTGTGCCAGCCCCTCACTGGTTACTGCCTTTCTGGCTACTGTCTTTCTGCCTTCTGATATGTTCTCCAGACCACCAATAGATATTTATTTTTTACGCACATCTGACTGTGATAGTGCCCTGATTAAAGTTCTTACATGGTTCTCCATTGACTACAAGAAAAAAATCAGACAGCTCAATCCCACAAATATGTGCTGAGAGTTGACTATATTCCCTGTTCTACACCACGGCCTGGTACCTGAGCCCTCTGTGCATCCTGCCTACCTGCCTAGCCTCCACCTACTCCCAGCTATCAGAACTACCTGAAGTCCTCCACATATACCCTGTTCCTCTAAGACCTGGGTCTTCACAGATCCTGGGCTGCCCTTCCTCTGCCCATTTGTCTCATGGGGTCCACAGGAGTCCACTCAAATGTCACCTCCTCAGTGAAGCCCTCTGATGCCCCCACCCATCCAGGCACAGTGCTGTAAGCCCTCCGCAAACACCCCTTTGATAGAGCTCATGTCCTCTCTCTGTGGTTGTCTGTTTATATACTGTCTCATTCACCAAAGATGGGGTTCCCCAAGGATGAGGGGGGAGCTGATCCTCCTTCTCTTGTCCCCAGCATCCTATCAGTACAAAGTGCAGATACAGGTGTTTGGTTGTGAGTGAGGTGAAAGGATAAACTAAGAGTCTAGGAGCAGGGGAGGGAACAGAGGAAGGAGAGGGTATACTGGTACATTGAATAGATTGCTTAGCTCCCCGCCCAACAGTGGGGGCTCAGTCTCTCTCTCTCTCTCCTTTGGCCTGGGTATGGAGCTAGAAAACTCTGGAGGCACACTAGAGCCTCCAAAGCTTTGCCCAGGGCCATTTTCTGGCAGGTAAATTTGTTTGTTCAAAACAAATGTCAGATAAGCAAACACAATCTGCACAATATTTCTGTATGATCTGCATGTTATTTATACATCCCTTGCAGCCATATGCTCTCTATTACTGCCTAACAAATTACGGTGTAACTTTTCCTAACCTCCCAAGAAATTACCTTTGGTTCCTCTCATTTCTACAACATCTCTTACTATGGTCCCCCTGGCCCCAGCAGCTGCTCAGCATGTTCTGAGACCATCCAGAGGGTTCCCAGGGATGAATTAAGAACTGACCAACCCTGACTTCTAGAATATATAAAGAACTCAAAAAAATTAGACCCCCCCCCCACCAAAAGATGAAAGACACAATCAAAAATGGGCGGCTGAAGCCGGGCGTGGTGGCGCACGCCTTTAATCCCAGCACTCGGGAGGCTGAGGTAGGAGGAGCGTTGTGAGTTCGAGGCCAGCTTGGGCTACAACGCGAGCGCAAGACTGGCCTGAGCTACATAGTGCGACCCTGCCTCAAAAAAACCAGGGCCGGGAGTTTGGCTCAGTGGCTTAAGCGCCTGCCCTGGCAGGCGCGAGGTTGTGAGTTCAATCCCCGGTGCCGCAAAAAAAAAAAAAAAAAAATGGGCGGCTGAAATGAATAGATACTTCTCGAAAGTACAGATGACAAATAAATACATGAAAATGTTCAACATCACTGGCCATAAGAGAAATGCAAATTAAAACTACTGTGAGACACCATCTTAGCCCAGAAAGAATGGCTATAACCAAAAAATCTAATAATAACAAATGCTGGTAAGAATATGGAGAAAAAGAAACTCTTCTATATTGTTTGTAGCAATGTAAACTAGTACAACCACTGTGGAAATCAGTGTGGAGGGTTCTCAAAAAACTAAAAACAAAAATACCATTTGACCAGCTATCCCCCTTCTAGGTATCTTCCCCAAACAGTTGAAGATATCGTATTATAGGGACACACGCATAACCATGTTTATAGCACACAGTTTGTAATAGCTAGATCTTGGAAACAGTTTGTATGTTCATCAACAGATAAATGGATAAAGAAAATGTGGTATTTATACACAATAATGCACTACCCTGCTATAAAGAGGCATTCGTAGGCAAGTGGATTTAACTGTAGAACATAATACTAAGTGAAATAAGTGAGACACACCAGCTTAAATATTCAGTTTCTCTTATATGAGAAACTCTAAGCTTAACGAAATACATATATATATTTTAATATGTACATTCATATATGTAATAAAATACATACATATATAAAGAACAAAACAGAAGATAGGAAGTAGAAAGAAGTTTAAATAATTCCCCAAATTCTCTATTCCATTGCTTCAAAAATATTTCGATATACTGTATATACTAATTTGTTTCATTTATACTACTGGTTTCTCTTCATTCACTGAAAAGACAGTTTTGGGCTATTATCTCTTTGTTTCTCTTTTGTAAAAGAGTCTTTTCTGAATTGTACTCTGAGTAATATTTTGAAGTTTCTTTTAAGATTATGGTACACAGCATATTAACTATTGTTAAGCTCTATTTTGTTATGAAAGTTTGTTTTTTTATATTTTCTTTATTAATATCTGTATGTATCACATTAAAATAATTTTTTTTAAAAAAAAAACAGCTGCCCAGCCCTGCCATGGGCTGTGGTCCTAAGCTGTCAAGTCACTGCTTGCCTGTGGTCTCTGCTCTCCTCTCCCACTTGCTGATTAAAGGGCCACACTCCACCCACCAGCCTCAGCCAGTGTCACTGAGGTCACCTGGATCCCAGGGAAATACAGACAAAGAAAAGAGAAAAGGGGTTTGCCCACCTCCATCAGGAGAATGTCCTTCGAGCTCTGTGCCTGCACCTTCGGGTGCTGGACCTTCACAGCCACTGTTCGCCCATCATGCAGCACTGCCTTGTGGACCTGGGCCAGGGAGGCTGCTCCCAGAGGGGTGTCATCAAAGCTCAGAAACAAATCGTGGAGCTGTCAGGAGTGGAGAGAGGACAGAGTAACTGAGAAGATAACAACTCAATCAGTGAGAGGGGCCAGGAAGATAGGCCAGAGCTTGCTCTGCCCCATGATGGGGTTTTTGCTTATCAGGTATGTATCAACCCAGTGTCTCGGCCAGTCTCTTTGCTATGGTGACTCTTCACTCCAGGCACGTGGAGGCTGGAACAAAAAACACATAGAAGGCGCATCCCCACACATAAGCACAGGGTCCTGGGCATCTCCATCAAAGGCCAGAGAAACGCTGCCTAGAATATTCAGAACTGTGCATCATGCACCCATTTAATCACCCACCATTGTCTCTCCTGGGCTCTCACATGCAGATACAGCAGTACTCAGTACTTGTTGTTAATTGGCTCTGAGCACCAAAAATGAAGGGTACCAAATTGCTTTGGCTGGAAATGGTAGCCAATCACGAGGCAATCGACACCAGTAAGTTCTAACTTGCATGTCAAGTACCAAACAAAACAAGTGATGAGTACTGGGACAAAGTCTTCACATTGAAAGTGTCAAGCACCAAATTTGATCAGTTTCAAAGCAGTCAAATACCAAGGTATGACTGTAATCAAAAGTTAATACAACTGGGTCCTCAGCAGCCCATAAGATCAAACAGACAATGTTCCAATTCCACCAACCAGGAGAGCTCAGGAACACTGAGCCAGACGATCCACACCCAACCGCATTCCTGCCTGAGCAGCAGCCTCAATACGGGCTCCTGAAGCCATTAATACCCTGGAAGAGACCCCACGGCTGCCAGCCAGAGCTCTCCTGTTGGGCAGAACCCCTACCCTTTCTGTGCCTCCTTTCTTCCTCTATGAGGTAGAAATTACATCCTTCTTTCCTTCCTTCCTTTCTTGCTCCTTCCATCCTTCCTTCTCTCTTAGAAGTGCCATATCAATTTTCCTAAAGGGGACATCCTTTCTGACTAGAGTAGTCACAACTACACAATCCTAGTATGAATATTCTATAGGATGGGAGGAGCTCAGCTATTTCTTGGCACAAAAACTCTTGATCATGGCCCTGGGCTTGGGATGGGAGAACACCAGGACCATTTTCCTGTAAACTCCACAAGAACTTCAGCTCCAAATGAGCTAGGATCTGTCTGTTCTGTTCATTGCTGAATTCCCTATACCTAGAATAGGTCTGGAACAATAAGTGTCAAGCAGGTATTTGTTAAATGAATAAATCCACTATTCTCTCAGCTAGAGAACTAAATCAACTTTCTCTGCCCTTTGAAACAGTTAGGGCTTCCTGTTCCCATGCTCCTACTAACCTGAACACCCCAAATGGATACTCTTTCAAAATAGTGAAAGTATGCATCAGGTGTGGGATTCACTCTCCCAGGTTGGTGAGACTCCAGCCCCGGCCAATCAGAATATGGAGTGTTCCTGCCCATCCTGATTGGTTCACAGATGGATATATGACCCTACTGCTCCAATCAAGTTCAATTTTTCTGCATTTATTTTAACTGTGGGAAAATAAGTTCTTTCTACTGAATCTGAGCAGAAAAATATGGCCTTGGGTATGCCAAAAGCACACAGTAGCAACAAGGAAAAAAAAAAGTCAAGAAGCAAAGTAAATCATTACAAAGTTTGAGCCCTTCGTATAACCATGCCTGAGTTCCCACCGTACAACTCCTTTTTTTAAATTTGCATAAATCTATCTGAGTTTTGTGTGACACACAACTGAAGTACCTGTGACTGATACAGTGCCATTCCAAGGCCCCAGGTGAGATAATTGAAAGCCTCATGGACAAGGGGTTCAGACCCTAAAAGATTCAGTAAGTGTGAGTAGTTCCCACGTCCACCCACCTGCTGGGACAGGGATCTAGAAACGGAAGGGAAGGCAGGGCTTTGGTAATGTTCCCGGCCATTGCACAGTGAGATTCACACCCATTAATGTGGAAATCTTCTTGGAGGACCACCGAAGAGCAGAGCTGTGAACTCTGACCCTTGCCACCAAATAGCCCAAATGGCCCAGTCTTCCCCAGCAAAGGAACCCGAGGGTCCTCTGATCTCACTCCCCACCCGAAGTCTCTATCTGGCCCCAGAAACATTTGCTCACTGTCTGAGAAGGACAATCAGTCTTCAAACCTGTGTCATTGCAGGGACATTGCTGAGTCACTGCAACCAAAGAGTGACATGGCATCCATCGCTAGGACTGTGTGACAAGAACAGCTGCCAAGAACACCCCACAGGGAAGCAGAACAAGTAAAGAGCTGAGGCAAGCAGATCCGAATCTCCAGGATGAGAGGAAGCCTAGTTTGCCATATCCCCCAGGAACAGGAAGGGGGCCTCCCACAATTTCCTGCCCCTGGCAAGGGATCAAAGGGACCCCAAGATACCACCCAAGCCCAGCTGCCAAGTCAGCACCCTGAACCAGGCCCAGCTGTGAGGATCTGCCCAAATTCCCAATTTTACCAGTGGAAACAAAGAGAAGCACAGCAAATAGGATGCACCATCCCCTTGGCACAGGGCACCTATCAGACATCTGTCAATGCATCCCCCACCACAGCACCCCACAGTGTCCCTGCAGCCACCATTTCCTTCTCTAGCTGGAAGCAGGTCCCACGCCCACACCCTCCTGTGCTTACACAAGCATGCACACACACACGCACGCGCACACACACATACACACACACACACACAATAATTGATTGCTAGTGGATGTTCCTAGCTGGCTTATAAAAAAGGTAATTAAAGATTGGTGCTGCAGTCTGTAATTAAATATGAATAAAGTATCTCTAAATGGAACCTTGATTCAAAGTGTTCAGTGGAAGTACTTTATGCTGATAGATAGTAAGGAAAAATAGACCCTGTCCCGAAAGCAGAATTATACCCCCCATGCAGCTGAAACAAATGCCACCCCCCTCCAATCATTGAGGATGTGCCTCGTCCCCAGCCCTTTCAGCAGAAAACCATTAGCAGAAACAAATGGCAGCATTTGCAGCAATTAGATTCAAGCAGGGCCCTCAGCTGCCTCCAGTCACTCTCGGAAACTTGTCTCCCTTTCTAAGGCTTTCTTTCTCCTGTTCTTTCTTCTGAGTCTGGCGGCAAAATCAATTAAGTAAAACAACTGCATTTTAAAATGACTAGTTACGTGCTTTTTAATTACTGTCGGCCCATGATTCAAACATATCGATGCCCCTGTCTGGAAAAGAAGAAATTATCAGGGAATAAAAGTGTACTGGCTTCATATGGTTTAGGGTGTGCCCACGTGCAAGTGTGCACGTATGTGTGTACGTGCATGTGAATGTGTGTGTACACACACTTAAAGGGAAAGAGATCTTTTATGAGGGGAAAAAAACATCAGAGAGGCAGGAAGAATGTGTTCACCCTTGGGATCTTGGCAGACCAGGGGCCATTAACTCTTCAGCTGTCTGGTTTAGCTGAGGTCTGGAAATCCTGGAACTAATGGCATTACATCTGAATCACAGGGCAGAGTGAGAGATTCTCCACAAAATCGGCCACAGATTCCACAACAGCAGGTGACTGAGTAACATTTCCCAAATGCCATGCTGACCAGCTAACCACTGGCTAAGGGCTTCATTTGGCCCAAAATAAGGTAACAATAAGTCAGGATTCCTTGGAGAAGTCATAATATGACTCCTGGGGAGCTCTGCTTAGAGTGTCTTGGCCAGCCCCACCCAAGCCTACAGCCTCGCCAGCCCAGGCCCCTCCTTATGGAGACTGGCTCATCAGTCCCAGGGTAGAGGATGGCTTGGACTTCCCACTGGGACCCTATTTCCAGTATTTCACCCTGTTTTCCCCATACTCCTTCATATCAGACCAATTTTAACTTCAGAAGTTTCACCATCATATGAATAATGCATCTCACAAACCCTGACTACCTGGCTCCAGATGAAGACAGGACATTGCCTCAAAGCAGGCAATCACAGGCCTAAAGGGCAATGCCCGACAATTCCCATAGAAGAGCTGCAGAGACTGCCCAAAACACCCAAGCAAGTTACCATGGCATCAGTGGCAAACAACATTTAGCTCTCATGGTCTGAAGCTGGCCCATTCCATGGCTGGCTGGGTACCAGCTAACATCCACTGGAGTCTGGTGGGACTAGTGTCACCTATTCTAATGGAATGCCTGGAGTGACCCTTACCCACCCCTCTCTGCCCCTACCTAAGGAAGTCAGGATGGCTCTCACTAGAAGGAGCTTTGCAAATGCCCATGTCTGCCTTGGACAGAAAACCCACCACCACCTCTCTGCCTCTCCACTGGGAATCCATTCCCTCTGGGGACCATTTCTTACGGTCCTGCCCCAGGTACCTTACATCTTCTAGTCACCCTAACTTTTCGCTGCAATTCCAGCCTCTCCTCCAACATACACACGTCTGCCTTCTAGCCCACATCTTCAGGGTCATTCCTGCACCTTCTAAGGTGACACCTGATAGTGACAGCAAATAGTTGAGACATGTACTCTCACTCTCCAGGGTGGTTTTAAATACAGTCACAAGTTTTTAAATACCCACTTTGAAAAGTAGTCTATTCCCCTCCCTTGAGAGGAACCTGGAATTAATGACCCACCACCAACAGGTAGCATGTAGAGGAAGGACCAGCAGGTGACCCCCATGGTGGTTAGCAGAGGCACCACAATGTCCTCTCTCAAGCAACCAACGAAGTCCACATGGTAAGGAACCCAGGCTTCCTGCCCACAGTGAGCCCCTGGAATCAGACTCTCCGGTCCCAAGGACTGCAGCCCTGGCAACACCTTGACCCAGCCTCGTAAGAGACCCTGAGTGTGTGGGTCAATGTTAACTGTCAACTTGACCAGATTAAGGAACACCTAGAAAACATGTGACACACTGCATCTGGGTGTGTCTACGATGTTTCTAGAAAAGATAGTTAATGAGTGAGTGGACTGCGTGAGGAAGATGTGCCCTCAGGGTGGGTGACTACAATCCATTCGGCTGGGGGTCACACAGAAGAGGATTTTCCTTTCTCTCCTGGAGTTGGAACATTGTCCTCTTCCTTCTCTGAACATCAGAACTCCAGGCTGCCTGGCTATAGACTCCAGAACTTACCCAGGGGCCCTTCAGGTTCTCAAGGGCTTTAGCTATAGATGGAAAATGGCATATATAGACTTCTGACTTTGCTCCGCATTGTATTTGAAGCACCTGATACCTAATTGATGTTAATGAGTGTTTCCTAATGAATGAACAGAGCAAGAGTCAGATTTTTCCTACCCTCATCATAGGGAAGGGACCTGGGGCCTTCCTGCTAACCCAGGGCAGTGGAAACTCCTCCCAGCTACAGTTCCTTCAAGGTGGCCCGAGGAGCCTCCTTGGTGCTGGGTACCTCGAGAGCTGTGGGTGGAGGGACTCTAGGGAAATGTTGTGATAATAATGATTAATAAAACGCAGATAAACACCCAGTGTGGCTGGCCAGCCTGGGACAGCATCCATTAGAGCTGTCACTCATTAGTGCAGGGGGAGGGGGCAAGCCAATCAGATCTCCTCAGCTTAAGCAAACCTTCTGCAAATTGTAGGCTGCAGGCACTGACGTTTGATAAATTGCTCTTCATAATCCACTGTTGCCTGTCATAAATCTAATCTTTCAACATTCCCCATCTTAATAACTCCTACAGCCTCACGGGTTGACGTGTCTAGGTCCCTGCCTATGGCAGAGATCTATGGCAGTAAGAGACCAGAGATCCTAGATAGAGTACAAAGCTGGGGACCCCCACAGCTAGGGCCTGGTGTAGGCAGGTGTGCCCCAGGTACAGAGCATGAGGCAATGAGCCGCCCTTGGAGCTACAGAGTACTGGGGGAGCCTAAGTGTTCACATCCCATCACAGGGCCTGGAGAGGTGGTACCAGGAGATCAGGCCAGGAATCACGAGTCCGAGCTTCCATGTGACAATTTACCATCTCCTCCTTGGATGACACTTGGACTGGAACAAAGGAATGTGAGGCTATTGCCACTCCTGAAGGACAGACTGAATGTTCAACCACAGGTAGTTCAACCACACTGATTTTGACAATGTCAGTGCCTTCAGAGCACTCTCACACAATGCTCGATCCTCTTTTGAGGTCAACTGAAGAAGACATTACCCCCATTTCATAGAGGAGAACATATTCACTAAAGGTCATTGATCTACAAACATTTACTGAGAGGTTAGTATATACTGACACTGTGCTTGTCACTGGAGACTCTGGCGAATGAGTCCAAACTAGAATTTAAAATGAAGCAGGCAAGCAGGAATTAATCAAGCAGTAACAAGTAAAAGTGTGAAGGCTGATTCTATTAAGTGCTTCTGAAGGGACAACTGGTTCCATAAGAGGCAGGGATCAGGGGTTTGAATGGGGAGGGCTTCTGTGAGATGAAAGGGGAGAGATCAGAAGGCTGAGGAGCCAGTTAACTAGCCAAGAAAGGAAAAGAAGAACATAATGGGCAGATGGAAGAGCATGAGGAACCATGAATTAGGGGATGAGATACAGGGACAGTTAAGATCTAGAAATCTGATGGCCAGCAGCCCCCAATCTTGAATCCAAGCTGACTTGGCCTCGCCATCAGGAAGGGGCCTTCATCCACAGGAGAAAGCCTGGCCACAGAGGCTCGATTCCTTTCTGAATTCTGAAACTCCATGAGCTCAACCTCACAAAACCCCAAGGGCCTCTGCCAAATACCTTCAGATGTTCCCACACCCAAAAATAGAGGGAGAGAAAATGAAGCATTGCAGCCTTTGCTATGAAGCTCCATTTGCTGTCAAGACAGGATTCCTAAGCTTTGGGAGGTGGCAATCTGTCACATGACAAATGAGTCTACACCACGCTCCCATGCCTCAGAGCCCACAACAAGAGTTCTGGTATCAAAGCCCTCTGTGCACCTAGGATGTTTCCTCCAGGGAGAAGTTCTCTGGATTTGCTTCACATGTGACAGCAACAGTGCCCAGGAATCGTAAAAGGAGCTAAACTCAGATGTGGGACGGACCAGGAAAAGTCCAAAGGCCACATTTGGAGAGCACAGACTACTCACTGTCCTGGGTAAAGTACAGAGCAGTAGTTAAGAACACCAGGGAGGAGTGGCCCTGTCTGTCAAGGGCAAGCTGCGTTTTACCAGGACGCCACAGGCCCAGTCACTGTGCTTGAATGCATTCATAACAAGGCAGAGTTGGGCAGTTGCAACAGAGGCTAGCTGGCCCAAAATACATAAAATATTTATTATCTGGGGTGCTATGGGAGGTGGGAAAATGGTCCACCAAAGAAGTCCATGACCCAATCTCCAAAAGGTGTGAATGTGACCTTTTGTGGCAAAAGAGACTTTGCAGGTGTGATGAGTTTAAGGACTTTGAGGATCATCATGATGATCCCCCTAAAAGAGAGGCTGGAGTGTCAGAGGAGAACAGATGCTGACACAAGTAGAGGTGAGTGGCTGAGACAGAAAGAAAGAGATATGAAAATGCTACACTGTTAGCTTTGACTGGAGGAAGGCGCCTCAAGCCAAAGCATGGCAGCAGCCCCCAGAAGCTGGAAATGTGAGGAAAGATTCTCCCCAGGGTCTCTAGAAAGAAGGTGGCCTGCCCAACACCTTAGTTTTATGATTTCTAACCCACAGAACAGTAACAGAGCAAATGTAAGCTGACTAAAGCCACTAAAGTTTTGGCAACTTGCCATAGCAGCAATAGAAATCTTACACAAACCCTTTACAGATGAAGTTCGTTGGCTTCATACTGAGCATTAGTGTCACATCCTAGGTATAAACCATTTTTAAGTCTTTTACCACAATTTCCAGGGCAACAATAGGGCTGGAAAGTTAGGGAACAAAATGAGGTGAACATGGTCCAAATGCGATCTCAAAATGCGGGGCCAGAAGCAGGTACATCACAGCTTCCTTGTCTGCCAAGCCAGGCAACGACATTTAGGACTCGCCTGTTTCCCCTCCCAGGGGAAGGGATCTGCTGCTCCCCAAGACTGTTCCCTCCAGGCCCCAGACCAATGCTAACCCTGCATGGCAGCAAAGGCACTGTCCCCTCGCCCGAAGGAGCCTAGCACCCTCTGCAGTCTCCGTGGAACCACCAGTCTTCCATCTACACACCTCTGAGCCCATGAGATTCTGGAACGCAATGACTGCAGCTGACTGGCAGGAGCTCCTTCCACACACGGGGCTACAGGGGAGCACCCCAAAGCTCTCACTAGATCAGAATGCTGATGCCTTTTTCATTTAAATATCTACCATCTGGGGACCTTAGGCTGTTTGGCTTCTCAATGTGGAACCTCAAACTGCTCAATCCTCAATGAACCCCCAGCCCTCTCTGACCACCAACCTGCTGGTACCCTGCAGAGAGGGGCAACTGCACAAACCCCAGTGCAACAGAAGACTGTCTTCTCAGACAGCCAGCAGGATGGCCTGCTAGCACCCATACCGTCCCTTCAGTGCTGGAATCCCACTGTCCACACCAGAATCCAGGAGCTGACCATGGCATCATCCTTCAGTCCTGCTGATTCACTCTCCAGAATGTATCCATCTGCTCCTCTCCATGACCCCACTACCACTGCCTCTCACCTGGATGACAGTGCAAGCTGCTCACCTAGCACACCAAAAGAAAAAAGCAACCCCACCCCCTTAACCCACTCAGTTCACTGCATACTGTTCCTCATGGCATTTATACATATGATATTAAAGCTTTGTCTTTCTGATCACTTGCTGAACAGCTGCCAACTCCATAAGTAGATCATAAACTCCCTTGTGGCAACTTGTTTACTCATATAACCTCAGGGCCACACAAACAGAAGTTCCATGGGCACCTCTGGAGTCAGTAAGTGAATAAACAAATGGTGGAAGTTGCAGAGGGGAAAAGGGCTCCAGAGAGACCAAACATCAGTGCCAATGCTTGTGGGATCCAGGCCAGGCAGGCCTAGGAGGTGTCCCCAACCCAAACCTGGGAGATGCAGTCCTCCCTCATCTTACTCAAGGCCTAAACACCTCCCTGAGGTGACATCTACCAGGGCTGACATCCTCAGTCCTGCCTCACTTGCTAGCTCAAGCCACGGCTCCCATCCTAAGGCCCTCCTTGTAGTAGGGCTCCCACAGCATAAATCACCAAAGAAGCCTGGCCTGGGAAGTGGGCTTGTTCCTGAAGCTCCATGAATAAAGAAGCAGGCCCAGCTGGCCTATTCATAATCAGCATAAAAAACTGATTAGCTCCTTCTAGATTAAACATTATTGTTTCAACAATGAACATAAATTACCGTGGAGGGTGGACCTCCCTCCCCTGCCAAGCAGCAGCATCAGGTAGACAGCAAGTGATGTAGAGGTGACGGGAAGGAGGCAAGGGTTCTTCCTCAGAGGAGGAGCAGGAGAGTAACCCCTCCCACCCTGCAGGGAAGGGCTCTCCCCTGCTGCCCACAGCACCCACAGCCTGCAGCTTGAAGCAGCCCTTCCTCCCAAGGAAACCGAGAAGAGTCTAACAACTCACTCTTCCTGAGCCTGCCCCACATGCCACCCCCTGCCAACAGCTGACCAGCTCTTGAGCAACAGGGGTCAGGACCAGCCTGGGGCTGGGCAAGAGGGCAGACAGGTGTGAGGTGAGAGGAGGGAGTGTGGTCCTCAGAGGGTGACGAGGTCTCACAGCCCCATCAGCATGCACTTGAACCCTGTTACTCTCCCCTCCCCCCGCCCTCGGGGCCGCTTGCCTCCTGAGGCAGCCTGTGTAATTGGACTGTGCCTCTGCAGTTAGATGACGCTGAGCTCCATTCCACGCTCATTCACTGCCCTGCTGTGTGATCCTCACTACTTAAATCTCTGAATCTCAGTTTCTACCTCTGGAAATGCTGGGGAAACAGACACCTGCCTCTGAGCTGTTACAGGACTAAATGAGGCAACAAGCTCAGAAACACTTCATGCATATTTGGGGCAGAAGAAACAATAAATATCCAGTTTCTTGACTTTCTAAAGGTTTCTTGTTAGAGTTTTCTGGGGCAACAGAGAAGCAAAAGGAAAGAGAAAGTGGCCTTTATTGAGAGAGGAGCCCACAACCCATGGGGCTGGGCATTCTCCTCTGACTGGATACAGAGAGGGCAGAGGGTTATATGACCTCTGATCAGAAGAGGCACATGGGGTGGGCATTGATGACACGTGAGGAACTGATTGGGATTCTCTTCACACGCAAGGGAAAGGAAGTTGTAATCAGGGCCAAAGGCAAAGAAGGTGAAAGTGGTCTTTGCTTTGGTCTTCCGACACATTAAACCACCATCATAATGTATTAAACCATCACAATGTATACTACAGCAAGAACCTTTCACTTCTTACCAAGGGATGTGATTTGCCCAGTGTGGAGTCGGTGTCTGCCCCTAAACAACACCCCAAAATTCTATTACTTAGAGGATGGATTTGTGAAAACATGGCTTCCTCCAAGTCACTGACAACCCCAAGGCCCCGAAAGATATGAAAACGTCTCAAGGCCCTTGGAGGCCAGCCTGGTTTCCAAGCTCTGGCCCTCTCATTCCAAGCACCAAGCTTCCCCCCTAGAACAGAAGAGTCCAGAAGGAAGAACACTGCATCTGGAATCAGGAGACCTGGGTTACTGTCCTGTTTCTACAGCCTCCTAGTTGTAGCACTCTGGGCAAGTTACTTCTCCTCTCTGAGCCTCGGTTCTCTCACCTGTGAAGTGCAGGGATTGGACTGGATGATTCCCATACCCTCACAACCCATGAACCAGTGATTCTCCTGGATAACTTTTATTTAAAGCCACTGGCTTCTGAATAACAAAGGGTAAACAAAAACAACCAACATTTACCAAACCCCAGGAAGATCCAGACACCAGGAGAAGTGTTGAACATAAGACGAAGTTCTGATCTCACAATGTCTGTATTCACATCAGTCCAGCTAACA
>RJWM01005676.1:0-90081 GCA_004363535.1 Dasyprocta punctata
AACTAAATATGAAACTCAAGTTTTAAAGTGCAGAAAAGATTTTAATAAGTATCTAAGCAGAGACAATATGAAAAGCACATAAAAATGCTAATATGCTGCTGATGGGAATGGTGCAACAAGCTTAGAAAACACACACTAGCAGTTTCTGAAAAAGGTAAACATATACCTGCCCATCAGACATTCTATTTCCAATCATTTGCCCAAAAGAAAAGAAAATACATGTGTAATGGCAAGCAGAAACATCGAAACGATGCCCAGGATTTGGAAGCAGATTTATTTATATCAACAGGCACTGACTGGGATCATTCCCAGAACATCAGGCCCGGGTCCAGGGCTTATGTGAGATAAGCAAGCAGGAAGTACAGAGGCAGAACAGCTTGTCAATTGGGGATTGGTTTATACAATGTGCACCATAGTGACCAGCTATGCATCACAGTGACCAGCTGTTTCTAAGAAACAGCAGGAACTGTAACTGGAGCTGTTACCCTGGCAACTAACAAACTAAAGTATACTGGCTTGGGGGCAGGGATCTTCTTCTACACATGCACACACAAAGACTTTATATTAGAGGAAGCCACCCATATTCCAACACATGAGTGAATGGATAAATAAACTGTCACATACCTCCTCACACAGCAGAATATTACGCAGCAAAAGAAGGGGAAAAAAAACTACCGAAACATACATAACCAATGATCTCAAAATAATTATGCTGAAACAAGGCACACATCAAAAAAGAACATACTACATGATTCTGTTTATATAAACTTTTATTTATTTATTTTATTTTAAACAGAAAAACGTAAAGAGATTACAGTAAAACAGAATTGCAAAGATATAAACTTTTAGAATATGCAAACTAGTGCAGAGTGAACAGAAGAGTTGTTGCTTGCAGCTGGGGAAAAGGAAAAGATTATAAGTGGTCACAACAGAACTTGGAAAGAATGCTTATGCTCACTATTATCTCCACTGTGCTAACAGTTTCACAGGTGTATATGTGGGGCAAAACTCAACACTATACACTCTAAATGTGTGTCGTTTCTTCCATATCAATTATGCCTTGATAGACTTGTTTTTAAAATGCCCTTTCTACACAAGATCTTGGTTTTTATGCAATAACTTTTGAAGGACTCCACATCACTATCTCACAAAATGCAAATATCGACCTTGTCTTATTCCTTACATCTGTATATTCAACTTGTCTCTTATACTGAAATGTTTCCCCTCAGACATATGTTACTATTGCGTGTGATAATGATGGCTACCAATCATCAACAATACCTGACTTGTGGAATATTCAAACACACACATACATTCCCACATACAGTACCAAGCTAGTACTTAAGTTGATTAGAGTAGTGAGCGGGAAAAAGTACTTCCTAAAGAAAAACACTGGCAAAGATATATAGTCTACACTGTTATTTGGATGACATTTACACAAATATTTACATATATAAAATTCAAAAAGCCATATACTTAAGGTGCATGCACCACACAGAATGTGTTATAATTCAATCAAGAAATGAGTCAAAGTTGAGGGTGGCACTATTTCATGGACACTCCCATTTTTCCTCTCCCTGACTTCCCAGAGTCTGACTGTAGCTAATCCTATAGCCTCTAAACTTCCTTCTCCTGATATCTGCTGTGTATCTAGGAAAAAGAGTATCACGGTAGCGTCTATTTTTAGGACATTCTCCTTTGGGTGGTAGCAGATTAAGAAAATAGGTAACCTCAGCTACTTAGGAGTAATACTAATCTGGTTTTTTAAAAAAGGTTAAGAGCATTTCACAAATCATCTAGAAGTCAAATGAATTAAGAGTCAGAGAAGAAGGGCATGGTCTGCTGATTGCTAATCTTCAACATTTATCATATCTAAATCTATATCCCATCTTATACACTCAAGATTCCAGGCAAGGTTCTACCTATAGAAATAAAAGCTGTTGCAATCAAAGATGACTAAAATTTTAGACAATAAAGATTCAAAGGGTGAAACTAAGCTGAACTCTGATACACAAATGTCCTCAAAACAGTCCAAATTTGCAGGACAGCTCAAAAATGAAACTATATAGCCAAAAAGTCTGCTTATTTCCTACAGAACACCCTCACTGGAGTTTTGGAATTCACCAGAGTTGTACATTTTAAAGCTCAAATGATCAACCTGTAAGAACAAAAGGAGAGAATAAAACAGAGAATTCAACTGATGACAGAGACTTAATTAAGCACAACCAGATATATTTTAAAAGGCAAGAAAAATAGCTTTAAGTTAAATTAATAATCTAAAGTGACTAGAAAAACAAGGTCTCAGAAGCTAGGGATTTAGCTCAGCAGCACAAGTGCCTGCCTTACAAGTGTGAGGTTGTGAGTTCGATCCCTGGTATCAAAAAACAAAACAAAAAACAAAAAAACAGGGTCTCATTTAGGTGTGGCAAGCAGGCTTCATGTTAATTAAATTGAGAAAGTTTTAAAACTAGAGGAAAAGATGGAAAGAATATCTATCTCTGTTAAGTAGTATAAACTGGTGTTTTTTACTACCAAACATGATGATTGCAAATATATGGTCTAATGATTTTATTCACTATCAGTCTTTAATAGCTTATTTCTCATCTCTGACATAAATTTTATTTTTTAAAATTTTAAAATTTTTTTTGGTACTAGGGATAGAGCTCACAACCTCGAGCCTGCCAGGCAGGTGCTTATGCCACTGAGCTAAATCCCCAGCCCTATTTTTTGAGACAGGGTCTCACTATGCAGTTCAGGCTGGCCTTGAACACACTTTGTAGCCCAAGCTGGTCTTGAACTCACAATGATCCTCCTGCCTCAGTCTCCTGAGTGCTGGAATTAAAGGCTTGCGCTGCCATGCTCAGCTACTGACATAATTTTAAGTAAAAGAATTATCCGATAGAATTCTAAAATGAAATGAGGTTTTCAAATATATGTGAAAGTTTTCGTAAGGACAAAAAAGTAAAAGATGCCAAGTTCTTGGCAGGTTCCAAATTTTAAATAAAAAACAACAGAAACCAAAAATTCTGTTGTGCCCAAGTAGTTAACATTTTACTTAAATATACATTTTAGTATTACTATAAATTTAGTTATATTTTTATTTTGATTACATAAAAACATCACTGTATTTTCTAACCAGGGACGGATTCTAACCTCTAGTCTGCCCTTTAGTCTGATTTGCTTCAAAGCATGATGGATCTCATTTTTGGTACTGCCCACTGGCTATAAACAGAAGGCATCAGCTCATTCAAATGATAGGGTGGGGCAAGGTTATTTTATGACCTCACGGCGGGGTGAGTCAATTACAAGACTAAATTTTATAGGTCTAAAATTCAGGGAGTATTGAGAGGAATCAGAAGAGGCTGGAGGGCAGAAAATAAGTCCCAGCCTATGCTAAGCCCTGGAAATCACATGCCATTTTCCCATTTTCTAGTGACTCGCCCAAGTTCACACTGCTGGTAAGTGGCACAAACAAAAGGAGAGCTCAGGCCTGCCTTTCTGAAAGTTCAAGTTCACCAGCTCTCAGCAACCTCCCAGGCACAGAGCGGGTCTCCAAATAAGATCAGCTTCTTGAAGGTAGAGGCAGCTCCTGGTGAACTAGTAAAATAACTAATTCTGAAACTAGTAATTAAAACAATAGTTCTCAAAGTGGAGTCTTGGACCCCTCTATCAAATCACCTTAGTCCTCAGCAAAATGTAGAGCATGGGCCTTTACCCAGATGTACTGAACCGCAGTCTCTGGAACTCAGCTTGTCACCCTGCAGGTTGCAGTGATACATGAAAGCTTTGAAGGCTGGTGACTGAACAATGCCTGTCATACTGAAGGCAGGTAGATGACCAGATTTGAAGGGGAGTGTGAAGAAAGGCTTAACTCAACCTCAGACAAACAGGATCTGAGATGAAATAATGCTGATGTGGAGTCCCAAGACAGCATTTTTTTTTTTTTTTTTTTTGGCGGCACCGGGGATTGAACTCACAGCCTTGCGCCTGCCAGGGCAGGCGCTTAAGCCACTGAGCCAAACTCCCGGCCCTGGTTTTTTTGAGGCAGGGTCGCACTATGTAACTCAGGTCGGCCTTGTGCTCATGTTGTAGCCCAAGCCAGCCTCGAACTCACAATGCTCCGCCTACCTCAGCCTCCCGAGTGCTGGGATTAAAGGCGTGCACCACCAGGCCCAGCTCCAAGACAGCATTTAAACTTGGGAAAAGAGTTTACAGCAGAAGACACCAACAAAGAGGTAAAAACTGAAGCTTCCCAAAACCATCAAGGAAGAAAGGACAGCTGAAGCTTTCGGTTTAACACAAGGCAGAACCTCCCTTAGGTAGCAGTAGAGCCACTGATAGTAGAGGTTTGTGAGGAGGGCCCGAAAGGACAGCTCATATCATGGAAGCTGAGAGGAGGGTTCAACAGCATCAAAGGCTGTGCTAGAGAGAATCAGGGGGTGGACTTTGAAACTATGGCACACACCTATAGCCGCAGCAGTTGGGAGGCTGAGGCAGGAGGATTGCTGTGAGTTCAAGGCCAGCCTAAGCTACACTGTGAGTTCAAGGCTAACCTGGACTACAGAGCAAGGCATTGTCTCAAAAAAACACAAAAAAACAAACAAACAAACAAAAAACAAACAAAAAAAAAAAAACAAAAAAAAAGAAGACAGAAAGAAAGAAAAGAAAAGAAAAGAGAAAAAGGTTCCAGATTTGGCCCAATTGAAGCCACAGCTAATTCTTTAGATAGGTCCACCACCCCCCGCCCCCCCGGCACCGGGGATCGAACTCACAGCCTCGCACCTGCCAGACAGGCGCTCACGCCACTGAATCAAACTCCTGGCCCTTTAGATAGGTTTCTAAATAGCAAGGAGAAGCCTCAGATGGTCAAGAAACCAAGGAAAGGGTGAGCCACGGAAAGGAGGAGAAATGCTCTTCCTTGAAGACTGCAGAAACACACTGAGGGCGAGGAGGGGGTGGGAAAGCAGGAGCTGAGGCTGGAGGGCCCGTCTGCAGTCAGGCGAGGCACAGGTGAGGAGCCCGGCCGGCTAGGCGAGGCAGTGTGCAGAACTAAGCGCTGAGCCACAGCCTTGAGGCCTAAGGAGCCCCTGGGACCCTGAACCCGGCTCCCAGGAAATCATTTTCTGCTAAACCTTTCTACCTAGAACTTGAACTGACAGATAGACAATTCTATTAAAGTCTGGTAAAGAATAATACTGGCAGATTTGTTTTAACGCACCGCATTATTACATTTTCTCTGCTTTTTTTGACCAAACTATTTTAAAGGCTACAATTCCTAGTAAGTAATTGTAAAAGCAAGGACATTCTCCTATGCGATTATACTTCTACTATCATACCCAAGTACTATTTTAATATTAATACCTAAGTTTTTTTTAACAGTCCAGAACTCAATCAAGGATCATGCCTTACCTCTGTTGAAACATCTCTTTAAATTAGAAAAATTCAATTTTTTTCTTTCCTGATACATATTTTTTTGAAGAATGAAGGTCTACTATATTACAGAACATCCCAAAACCTTGATTTGCTATAGTATTTCTTCATGATTAAACTCAGATTAAACATCTTTGTCAAAAACTATATATAAATAACATGTACCTATCTGGAGGCAGATATCAATTTGTCTAGTATTACTGTCAATGCTAAATTGGATCATCTGGTTAATACAGCCACCTCTAGATATTTCCATCATAAAGGTATCTTTTTCCTTCTATAAATAATAAACTATATGAAGAACTTATGAGATACATCTTTCACCAATAATTTCAGCATCCATAGTGGACTATCTGAATCAATAATTATAATGGTTGCTGTAAAGTTGTAATTTTCTAATTCAGTTTGGTACATTTATTAGACAGCATTCCTTGGAAATGCCATTTTTACTTCCTCCTGCCCTTTTCAATTTTCCATATTACTATGGACTCATGGATTCTTCTCCCAATAATTATTATTACTCTTTTTTAATGTTCAGAATATCCTGAATTTATCCGATGAGAATTCCTTAAAATCAGTTTAGTGTCTAACATGCTCCCATTAGTCTCTGAACAATTCTTTGCTTGCTGGAACAATACACTATTCCAAAACCAGTTTGTACTTTTCCTGTCTGAACTCTAAATGGTTTTACTAATGAATTCCAATGAACAAATAATGCTGAAATAGCTTAAAATAAACAAGATTACTCCTATACAAATAATTTAGCACTATTAAAAAAAATCAAAACCAACATCAACCTGACACCAGAAGTAGACAAAAATATTGTATAAAAACCAAAACCAACATCCCTCATTAATTACAGACACTAAAATTCTTAATGTTTTACCAAGTTGGGTCCAGCAATATATAAAAATGATTAGTGTATAATGATGAACAAAATAACAGAAATGTAAGATTGGTTTAACATTTTTTAAAAAATCGATGCATTCACCATATTAATATCCTAAAAAAGAGAAAAACTAGTTATTATAACCATCTTGATATACTGAAAAGGCATTTCTTGGGCATGGTGGCATATCTCTGTAATCCCAGCACTCGAGAGGCTGACGCTGGAGGATTGCTGAGAGTCTGAGGCCAGCTTGGGCTACAAAATGAGTTCAAGGCCAGCCTGAATCGCAGAGTGAAACCCTGTCTCAAAAAGACAAAAACAAACAAACAAACAAATAAAAACACACAGAACAACAACAAAAAAGCATCTGATAAATTCACTAAATCATGATAAAAATTATCTGAACAAAGAACAGAAAGACCTTCCGGATTATAAGCAGTAATGAAAAACCTACAAATAACATTGAACTTAATGAAAGGCTGAATGCTTTCCCCTAAAACTGGGAACATGAGAAGGATGCCTGTTTGTGTCATTTTATTTGAAATCACTCTGCAAATCTTAGCTATTTGCACTGAGACAATAAAAAAAAGCAAGCATACACAGTAAACTGTAAAGAGAAAGCTGTAAAGATATTATTTGTAGATATCATGTATGTAGAAAATCTTAATGAACCTACAATTTTAATAGGTGCTATTCAAACTAAGGTTATAGGATAAAAGTCAGTATACAAAAACTGGCTAATTTCTATATACTAGCAAAGAATTCAATTCCACTTATAACAGTACCCCAAAAAACAAAAAAGAGGAATATATTTAACAAAATATATATAACACTAGTATATTGAAAACTATAAAATATTGTTTAAGGAAAACAAAGGAGATCTAACTTGCAATATCATGTTTAGGTATTAAACACTCAAATTTGTTACACTGAACTCCAAACTGATCCTACAGACCCAATGTACTCCCTGTCAAAATCACATGAGGCTTTTCTGTGCACATGTGAAATTGTTGTCTAAACTTTAAACGGAAATGCAAATAACTAAAATAGCCAAGCAATTTTTAAAAAGCACAAAGCTGGAGAAAGTCCTGCTTCCTTAAAGACTTATTAAAAAGGCACAGTAACCAAGAAAGGGTGGTGCTGACACAGTGACAAAACAGAACTGAGAATGCCAAACAGACATGCACCTTTATGGCTTACTGATTTTCAATAAAGGTGTCAAAGCAATTCAATGGAGAAAGGGAAGTCTTTTTAGTGTGCTGTAACAGCTGAGTATTGCTATGCAAATAATGAATACTGAGTCCTCCCACCATTCACACACATACACACAAAAATAGTTCAGAAAAAATGAAAAGCCTAACTATACACTGAAAAAAATTTGCAGTATAGAGCTCTCATAAAAGATTCATATCCATGATATGTAAGTAACTTTCAAGAGTTTATAAACTAAACAACTTGATAAATATTGGAAAGAGAGCTGACTTAAATAATGGAAGATCTATAGCCAAGAAGCACATGAAAAGAAGTCCAATATCATCAGCCATTATGCAGATGCAAATTAGGAACACAATGAAATCCTTCTACACACTCACTAACATGATGGACAGTGTGGACAAAGATATTCCATAAAAGTAACTGGAACTCAGTCTGGTGTGATGGCGCATGCCTTTAATCCCAGCACTCGGGAGGTGAGTTTGAGACCAGCCTGGGCTACAAAGTGAGTTCAAGGCCAGCCTGAACTGCATAGTGAGACCCTGTCTCAAAAAATAGGGCCGGGGACTTACCAGTGACTTAAGCACCTGCTAGTAGGCACAAGGTTGTGAGTTCCATCCCCAATCCCCCCCGCCCCGCAAAAGGAATTCACACACTGATGGTGATAGTTAAACAGTTTTGTAAAAAATTAAACATAATTTCACCATACAATCTATCAATCCACTCCTGAAGGTATTTACTTCAAATAAATGAAAATATTTACCCAAAAAAGACTTTTCTTAGGGGCCGGCAATATAGCTCAGCAGTACAGTGTCTGCCTGGCAAGCATGAGGTCCTAAGTTTGATCCCCATGCCAAAAATAAAAAATAAAAAATAAAAAATATAAAAAATAAAAAGACTTTTCTTAAATGTTTATAAAAGCTTTAGAATAATAGTCCAAAATTTGCAACAATACCAAAGGCTATAAACAGGTGAAAAAATAAAATATAGTATATCTATATAATAGAGTCTATTTGCTAATGAAGAAAACTGAAGCCGAGCATCGTGGTATACACCTGTAATACCAGCACTCTGGGAGGCTGAGGCAGGAGAATTGCAAGTTCAAGTCCAGTCTGGACAACTAAGTGACTTAGTGAGACTCTATCTCAAAATAAAAATGGGTCTGCGACCGTGACTTAGTGTGACAGCCCTGGGTCCAATATGGGGAAAAAAAAGGGAAGCAGGGAAGAGAAGCAAATCGACGAATACAGCACAGTATGCATAAATGTAAATTCCCTTGACCTCTCTTTTTCTGCCCTTAAGATTCCAGGAACCTGTTAGCTTTAAAAATCTGAGGGACACATGCAGGGGTGAAAAACAAAAAGATTGCTGAAACAATATGATGATTTTCACTTTAAAAATCAAATGTTGTACTATACTACATATTTTTAGAGACTTTTTTTTCTATGCAAATGTATAGTAAATTTCTGTTGAAAGTTAAAAATACCCAGCTAAAAGACAAAAAAAATCACATGATCATCTCAACAGATGCAGAAAAAGCTTTTGATAAAGTCCAACATCCGTTCAGGATAAAAACTCTACAGATAATCGAAATAGATGGTCTCTACCTCAATCTGATAAAAGCCATCTATGACAAACCAACAGCCAGCATCACACTAAATGGACAAAAACTGAAAGTTCTCACTCTAAAACCAGGAACAAGAAAGGGATGTCCACTATCACCACTCCTATTCAATATAGTTTTGGAAACATTAGCCAGAGCAATTATACAAGAGGGAGAAATAAAGGAATAAGGATAGGAAAGGAAGAAATTAAATAATCATTATTCGCAGATGACATGATACTCTACGCAGTAGACCCCAAAAACTCCACCAAATGACTTCTAGATTTAATAAGCAAATTCAGTAATGTAGCTAGTACAAAGTCAACACTCAAAAATCGGTAACATTCCTATACACTAACAATAATCTCACTGAGAAAGAAATTAGGGAAATCACACTCTTATAATAGCATCCAAAAAAAAAATTAAATACTTAGGAATCCACCTAAGAAAGGAAGTAAAAGTTCTACACATTAAAAATTACAGTACTCTGAAAAAGGAGATCAAAGAGGATATCAGAAAATGGAAAGATATCCCTTGGTCATGGATAGGCAAAACCAACATTGTGAAAATGGCCACACTCCCAAAACTGTTAAACAGACTTAACGCAATCCCAATCAAAACACCATCAGCATACTTCACAGATCTAGAGAAAACATTCCTAAAATAAAGAAAATCCTGGGCAACAAAGGCAAGGCAGGACACATCACAATCTCTAACTTGAAATTATGCTACAAAGTTACTGTGATAAAATCAGCATGGTACTAGCAAACAAACAGACCTGAGGATCAGTGGAACAGATTAAAGGTGCAGACACAACTACAAAGACACTCAGTCACCTTATCTTTGACAAAGGGGCCAAACATGTTCATTGGAAGAAAGACAGCCTCTTTAATAAATGGTGCTGGAAAAACTGGCTTTCTACATGCTGAAGACTAAAACAAGATCCATATCTATCACCATGCACTAAGCTAAAGTCAAAATGGGTCAAATATCTAAATATTAAAACAGAAACACTACATAGAAGACAAAGTAGGTAGAAATCCTGAAGACATAGGGGTAGGCAGAAAGTTCACGAGCAAAACCCAGACTCCATGGGAAATACTTTGAAGAATCAACAACTGGGACCTCATCTTATTAAAAACTTTTTTCACATCAAAAGAAATTACCAGAAGAGTGAAAATACAACCCACAGAGTGGAAAAAAAATTTTAGCCAACTGTCCCTCAGACAAAGGACTTCTATCTAGAACATATAAAGAATTGAAAAAATCAGGTCCCCAAATTCAAAGACCCAATCCAAAATGGGTATCTGAGATGAATATACACTTCTCAGATGCAAATAAATATATTAAAAAATGGTCAACATCATTGGTCATTTGAAAGATGGAAATTAAAACAACACTGAAGATTCCATCTCATCCCAGAAAAAATGGTTATCACCAAGAAATCAACAAATAACAAATGCTGGTGGGGCCATGAGGGAAAAGGACCCCTTCTCTGCTGTTGGTGGGAGTGTAGACTGGTATAACCATTGTGGAAATCAGTATGGAGATTCCTCAGAAAACCAGGATTAGAAGTCCCATTCCACCCAGCTATTCCCCTTCTGGGTATCTTCCCAGAAGAATTGAAAACATCATAACACAGGGATTTATGTGCACCTATGTAGCAGCATAATTTGTAATAGTTAAATCTTGGCAACAACCCAAACGCCCATCAACTGAGGAATGGATAAAAAAGATGGGCTTTTTTTTTTTTTTTTTTTCTCCCCGGCACTGGGGATTGAACTCACAACCCCGCGCCTGCTTGACAGGAGCATAAGCCGCTGAGCCAAACTCCCAGCCCTAGTTTTTTGAGGCAGGGTTGCACTATGTAGCTCAGGCCGGTCTTGCACTCGTGTTGTAGCCCAAGCCGGCCTTGAACTCACGATGGGCTCTTTTTATACAATGGAATACTGAGTATAAAGAAGGATAAACTCGAGGTTTTTATAGGCAAATGGATACAACTTGAGAGGATACTCCTAAATGAAACAGGTCAGACTCACATCTGTAAACAATGTATTGTCTCCCTAGTGTAAGAAACTCAAAGAGTAAATAAGGTACAAAATGTACAATAGATATTGTGAAAGGGGAAGAAACTGTTCAAAAGAAAAGAGCGACTAGGGTGGTGGAAAGGAGAAAAGAAGGAAGGGAAAAGAAAAAATATATAGATACATACAATAAGATAGCTAAGATAATTGTACCATTAATTTCTATTAGTTCATTGAAAAGAACAGTTTGTGCTTAAACTGTTTAATTTTTCATGCCTGTATCTTGTAATTGGGAGCAACAACTTTGAAGATAACAATATGTAATAATATATGAACCACTGTTAATCTATTATCTTGTTTTGAAATTCTTTATCAGTTTTTTCTCTTTAAAATAAAATAAAAAAATACTAAAAACACCCTGCTATTGAATTAATAGTCAAAAGAATAATTTCAAATATGAATGTTCCCCCAAATCCAATTCTTTAACCCACAGGCTTATATAAAAGTGTCAAATGTATAACACTTTTCTGATACATCAAGCCACTTCCAAGAAAACCGGCAAACCGAGTGTTCACATTCATGATTGTTCTACTAATTGGATGGTGGCAATCCTTACATACCCCTTACTGCATACATACAGGTGTGACCAAAGCCCTCTTTTCCTTTCTCAGTCAGAACGGCTCCTACATAATGAGTCAAAAGAAAATAAAGATTACCATCTCAAGGCAAAGTTACTGCTGCTTAGGCCGGGGTGATGGCACACGCCTGCAATCACAGCAGTGTGGGAAGGATTAAGTTTGGGCCCAACCTGGGCAACTCATCAATTTGGTGAGACCTTGTCTAAAAAGAAAAAATAAAAATAAAAAGGGCTGGGGATGCAACTCAGTGTAAAGGCCCTGGGTTCAATCCTCAGCACCACAAAACAAACAAAAAACCTGCAGTTTCAATTCAGGGTGTTAGGAGAACTAACTGTTAAGGTATTCTATAGGACTTACTCAAGGGCAATCACTGGCCTCTTCTTACAATTTTGTTCAAGTCACTTCCTATAACCAAAATGGGTATGCAAGTCACATACCTCTCTCCTTTAATGTAAATTTAGTCCTACTGAAAACAAATCACAAGGGAATAGAATTAGGAAAGAAGTCAACATTTTCCATAATTTCCTCAAAATAGTCAAATAAATGTTATTTAGGAAAACAAAAACCACAGCCTACCAAAAATGTTTTTTTAACATATCATGCATTTACACAACTGAGATATAAATCCCTAAGTCACTTCTACTGTAGATTGTTTTCCTTTAAACTACACCTTCACTTTGTGGCAGAAAACATTAAAATAGAATAACTAGAGTAAAATGCAACATCTACAAGTCTTCTATATAATGAACACTGTTCTAGGTGATCTGCATGCCAGTAAATCACGAGAAGAAAGATACAGATATTCCATGCAGGAATAATTTACCCAGTATAGATTGAATATACCTCATTGGAAACACTTGGAACCAGAAGTGTTTTGGATTTCAGATTCTTTCGGATTTTAGGATATTCAGGGATGGGACCTACATCTGGAAATCAGAGTGGAGATTCCTCAGAAAACTAGGATTAGAGGTCCCATTCCACCCTGTTATTCCCCTTCTGGGTATCTTTCCAGAAGAATTAAAAACATCATACCACAGCAATATATGGGCACCTATGTTCATAGTAGCACAGTTTTTAATAGCTAAACCGTGGAAACAACTCAAATATTCATCAACCAAGAAATGGATAAAAAAGATGTCTTTTTATACAATGGAATAATACTCAGTCACAAAGAAGGATAAACTCGAGGCTTTCATAGGTAAATGGATGCAACTTGAGACCATACAAGTGAAATAAATCAGACTTACATGTGTAAACATCGTATTGTCTCTCTGGTGTGAGAAACTGAAAGAGTAAATAAAGTCTAAAATGTACAACAGATATTGTGAAATGGGAAGAAACTGTTCAAAAGGAAAAAGAAGCTAGGATGGAGGAAAAGGGAAAAGGGGAAAAATATGCAAGTTAGTTATACTACTAGTATCTCTTAGTTCACCAAAAAGGAAAGTTCATGCTAATATTGATTGGAGAATTCTTTATGCCCATATTTTGTACTCTGAGTAACTGCTTTAAAGATAACCATACACAATGTATTAACTATTGTTATTCTCTTATTTTGTTATGAAATTTTGTTTTACTTTTTTCCATAAAATAAAAAAAAAAAAACAAAATCATTTCTTTTTCCTATACACTTATACAGATAGCTTGAAGATAATTTTATATTTTTGGTGTATGTTAATATTTTGAAGGACTGTTGGTTTCACAATACTGGGATCCAACTAGTGCCTCAAGTGCTCTAGATATGTGCCCTGTTCTTGTGTTCAGAGTGTGACCCCTCACATGAGGTCAGGTATGGAATTTTCCACTGCAGCACCATATAAATACCCCAAAGTTTTGGACTTCAGCTGGACAGTGTGGAGCATACCTGTAGTACCTGCTACTCAGGAAGCTGAGGCAGGAGGATCAGAACTTCAAGGCCAGCCTGGGCAATTTAGTGAGAGATTGTCTGCCCCCACAAAAAAAGACCTAGGGAAGTAGCTAGGAGGTAGAATGCTTTCCTAGTGGATACCAGGCTCTAGGTTCAACCCCCAGTACCTTTCCCCTCCAAAAAAGTTCTGAATTTTGGAGCATTTTGAATTTCAAATTTTTGGGTTACGAATGCTTAAACTGCTATAAAGTTACTAAAAATGAAGTATTAACTCTTACCAGGAAAGCTTGGTCCTTAAATTTCAGTCCTCTCACCTACTTAAATATGGAAACATCTCTTGTTAAAACAGGCATTACTACAGAAAAAGAATAAAACTAAAAGAGGTGCCACTACATACAGTACTTGAGACACACCACCACTGGTTATTGAGCATGCACTTCCAGGGTGACTAAACACTCAGCAGAACCCAGCAATGATGAATCTGGCTGGATGCGACAAGCCCTGTGACTGGGCACAACTCACCTGGTCACATCAACAGCACAGACTGTTTAAAATTCCCTAGTGTAATGAAAACTACTGTGTCTATAAATCTGAAGAAATTTCCAGTGAATTTAGATTGTGTAAAAGTGGTCTACATCTAGAGACAGACTAACTTCAAAAGCTATTTCCTAATCTTTCTTTTGCCTGCCCATGGAAAAATGATCTAAATGTAATTCTGAATTCACAGAAGAGTAGAAACAGATGGAATCAGTCAAGTATCCTAGTGTCATTCTTTCAACTGGGATACTTAGTAAGTAGAAAAAGAATAATGCAAGGATAATTTAGTAAAAGAGTAAACAGAACCAAAAAAAGAAAAATTAATCAAAAGGAAAATTAAAAACCTGAAATTTGAATTTATCAAATTTTATTTTGTTGCTATTATTAACACAGGTAAATACATTTTTCCTTTGTCACAGAGCATGTTTCTATCGTGAATAATTGAACACATTAGACTGATTCCTCGAGCTGACAGAATATATCTGCCAAACACGTAAACCTCACAGAGCAAGCCGGCTCTTTCTGCCCCTTGCAGGACAGTTCAGCAGTAGTTAAATCAGCAAGGTGCCTGACACCCAACTCAGAATCTCTCTGAGGTGGTTCACAGGGCCTAGAAGGGGCAATTTCTCTTAAACTATCTCATATATTACTTCAAAGAATCTTTTCCTAGTTTTTGAAATTACTTCTACTTTTCAAATCTAATTCCTTGAGTGTTCTGATCTTACTTTTATTTCTTTTCACAAAAATTAATGAGTGCTCTGGTTTTAAAAGCACTCTGGGAAACCAAAGAAAACAAAACAGCAGTATAAAGTCCTTGAGGACAGGCGTTACCCTTCCCCATCTCTAAGGCTTCCTTGCCCAACCCACTGTCAACACACTGGCCCTTAAGAATGTCTGCTGGGCTGAATATGTGAAATACCTTCTGACTAAGGAACTCGCCTGCTCCGTGAAAATGAGTGTAATCTGGCTTGCCTGGTATTATTACGTAAGTAGTCCCAGTGGAAACACACACGCGTATGTAACAACTGCAGGAGGTGGCCCTGGTCTAGCACTTAGAGTGACCTCACTCAGCAGTCACACCACCCAGAGAAGGTAGCTGGTATGCCTAGCCCCATTAATAGAACAGACCAGGACTCTGGGAACAAGGGCTAGATAAGCTGCTCAAGGTTACAGGTACAGTTAGTCCCCACACAGAGCGAGGCTGCCAGGGTTCTCAGATACTGATGTTGTCCAGGAGTGTTCACACGTCTGAATCCAGCCCCGCCTGCCTACCACTTACCACACACTTCTAAAAGGCACACTATTTAAGAGTGGCAAAGGTGGTGAGTTAGGCAGAACTTTGGAGCAGGGTTCTACCCTGCTGTAAAATTTAGTTACAGATTCAGATCTAATAGGCTCACTAGGTTGTTCCTTCCATTAGACAAGCTACTCAATGTGCTGGTTTTCCATGCACGGTCAGCTCCATTCCTTCCTGTGACACATACTTTGATATGTATCTTCAATCCTACACTATAATTATTTGTTTATGCCTGTCAATCTAACAAGAAATTCTTGGAAGCTAATGACTATGTCTTATAAGCAGAGCCCCAGAGCTCATCAGTATGTTCAAAAACTACTGGTTGCAATAAAGATGAACACTGACCTAAAACAAGAAGCATGTCATAAAATAATAACACTGGGTAAATTTATTCATGTGTGACCACAAAATGGAATGCCTGAGAGAATTCCATTTATTTAAATCCCAGACCAGCTGCCCAAAAGGAGAGAAGTAAAAATCAAAATATAAAGATCACAAGGAAATAAGAAATTTTAATAAGCAACTAAGTTGCACATAATAAAAACTGCACACTCACTAAATCTTGCAATAGGAGATATTTCAAGAGGGGTGGCCATAGAGACAAAGGGAAGGTGGACAGATAAAGCCCTACAATAACAGGTTTAACCTCTCAGTCCTCCCGACAGCACTTCTGTTCCCAGGGTGAGTCACGTGCCCAAGATAACCAACCAAGCCAGTCAGTTCAAGTCTCAAGCTCCTCTCTAATCACACATTGCTGCCTTCCCACATACAGCATCCTGCTGGGCTGTCTTACATCACTTTTAGGCTAGTTTTCTTTTTCTTTTTTAAAGATAGAAGGCAAGAAGACAAATCCAAAACTGCCTCTGAGACACAGACATATTACAACAAAGCTACAGTGTTGTACGAATGTCCTAAAGCTGGTTACTCTAAGCAAGGTCAGTTTGAAAAGTGCTTACTTGTGAACCCTAAAAGCTTTATTCAAAGCTAATCATCTTACTTATAAGAAACAAACAGTCCTGTCAAGAGGCAAGTAAACTGAATCACGCTGAAGATATCAACTCAGTGGTCCCAGCTGGGGTCTCCTGCCTTTCCCAAAGCCCCCAGCACCTGCCTAGCCTGAGAAGTACCTGGAACTTGAGTTCTGCCTATAGGTCTGCTCACACCACCATACAGAAGACTCTTGCCAGGCCAGAACTGTCTTTATCTTTCTAGACGCACCCCAGGGCATGGCACCTAGTGAATATAAATTAATTTCCTACTGCTCAGCCCAGCCTCATGACCATGAAAGAACTGAGGTGTGACTACCAGATACAGGCTCTGAGGACCTGTGTTTCAAAAAAAAAATTTTTTTTAACCAATGTGGTGTCTTACTGAGTGTTAACACTTTAAGATACCAACGTGAATTTCTGAGGTAAACACAGACATGGCATAAACCAGCCCACCCGAATCTAACTCCCTACTGAACACCCTCCTATGCACAATGCAGATAGCACAGCAAGCGCTCCTATCTTCTTGTAGTGAATGCTCTGAGAATGACTACCACCCTCGGAGGTGAGATATTTAGACAGAAACATAAATCTTCAGGAAGTACGCCAAGCAGTACTGGCATGTGTCTGTAGGAGAGCCTGCACAAAGCAGGACCAACTCCCAGAGCTTCCACTTGCCTTCATGCAGTGCAGACAGAGACTGATCTGGCCTTCTAGCTATCATTATCAGGGGTTTACATCCAGCTCCCAACTCACCACCCAAGCACAGGCTTCCTATCAGAATAGAAAGATATGACAACATCTATATTAATTAGCTGACTAACTCACTGAAGAAAAATTTGTTACCAGGTTTAGGGGTGCATGCCTGTAACCCAGCACTCAGGGAAACTGAGGCAGGAGGATCACAAGATTCTTTTTCAAAATAAAATAAAAAAGGGCAGAGGATGTAGCTCAGTACGAAGGCCTTGGGGTTCAATTCCTAGTAACACACACACACACACACACACACACACACACACACACACGGTAATGTACTATGACTACTGACAGGTCCAAGTTAAGGTTTTACATTCAACTGTACAAGCAAGGAATCACCTTGCACATAGTACATATCTAAGGCCACCTCCCCTAACAATAAGGATGGTTAGGTATGTGTGCCGAGACAGACAACTGGTATTTTACATCATTTTATTCCAGGTTCCAGGTCCCTTCGGCCCCACCATCTCCTTCCTTACAGACTTCCTCCTCTGTTTGCAGATGACCAAATGACTACCTTATGTTTTTAAAAACATTTCGTTTTCAGATCCCAATTAATGAAACTTCTATGCTTCTCTGATCGCTTCGAATGTATCTTTCTGTGCCAACAGCCCACAGACCCAAGTCTTAGAGCACTCATTCTGCCTGAGGCAGAAGCACATCCACACGCCTATTTGGCAACATACTGCTATATATGCCGTTCAACTAAAACAAGGTGATGAGTGCGAGTCTGCAAAAACAGAAACATCAAACGCTAAAGTCCCAAGCTCACATTCTCACCTAAGCAGTTGGTACCCACTGTGTTCTCCCTTCCCAAGTTGTCATTCCTACAAGGCTGGACTGCCTGATGCTACAGAAAGGAACGCAAAATTACCCACTTCTCTTTTACTCAGCACTTTTCACAGCAACTCGTCTGATGTATAGTTATGAAACTTCCAGGCTAGATCCAAAAGGTCTACCTCCAGGTCAGTCTATCTGTGCAAATCAAGACTGCAGCAACATTCCACTCCCTTTTCCTTGGTGATGGACAGTCACTTTAACTGTGCTTTGGGCAGCACAGAAATCTTTCCGGAAATGTTCTAGCATGAGCTAGAAGTACAAAACATGAGACTCATCCTCCTGGGATATACACTTGGGAAAAATTTGGTTTTCTATTGGAACCACCATACAATACAATAAAATGTCTGCATACATGAGTAAAATAAAATACAACACCTAGCTGGGTATGGTGGTGCATGACTGTAATCCCAGCATTCTGAGAGGCTGAGGTATGAGGACTGCAAGTTTAAGCCCAGAACTGAGTGACTTAGCAGGTCTTTGTCTTGAAATTGAGGGAAAAAAAGGTGGCGGTGGGGGCGGCTAGCGATATATTTCAGTATACAGGTGAAAAGGCCCTGGGTTCAATCCACACTACCAGGGGAATAACAAAAATAGCACTTTAAAGAAATGGCTACCATTTTAGGGAAGCCCTTAAGCTACTCTTGTCCCAAAGAACTGCCCCGAGGAAAAACAAGGCTACTAATGGATGATCCAAGAGATCAAACTTCATGCAGTT
Organism: Dasyprocta punctata; assembly: GCA_004363535.1. Classification (NCBI taxonomy): domain Eukaryota; kingdom Metazoa; phylum Chordata; class Mammalia; order Rodentia; family Dasyproctidae; genus Dasyprocta; species Dasyprocta punctata. The sequence continues at coordinate 18,792 of RJWM01005676.1, forward strand.
TCTTTCTCTGGATGAAAAGGGTAAGAAGACATAAACAAAAACATAGGCCAAAGGAAATGAATGGTATATAGAAAAAAGAGAACAAAAGGTAGAATGTCTTCCCTGCAAAGTTATCAGAAAATGAACATTACTCAATGCATGCAAAGCGTCTAACAACTCTGTTAAGCATGCTTATGCCCATTTTATAGCTGAGGAAAGCCTATAATTAAATTAATTTCCCAAAGATATACACAGCTAGATAAACTAATCTATAAAGAAAAACCACCCATTGGCGAAGTCCTGACCTCATCTACTCACCAGGTACAGACCCCAGTGAGAAACCAGGCTGGCCCAAGAACAGGTGCTCAGTTGAATGGGTACCAGGCCCCAAGACTGTGGCCAGATGAGGGCGACAACCCCAGCCTATTCCTGTAGTAAGGACAGAACACCGAGTGCTCTGGCCAACTTCTGATGGTCTGCCCTGCTGGGCAGATCTCACTCATTTTCACCTAGGGATGTGCCATTAGCAGCAAAGCAGAAGAAAGAAGCGGTAGGTGTCACAAACACCTTCTGGCTTGACTGTGTGCTCTGAAACTGGCCCCGCTGACCTACTAACACTCAATCTTTCTTAGACAAATAAAAGCCAGTCTGTCCGGTTTATAACAGTTTACGGAGGAAGAGCATAAAGTGTGATTAAAATTATTATTCACCTCACACAGTGATTTCTGGCTTAAATAAACAACTACCTTAAAATTTCATTAATAGTTATTTAAACACAGAAAGAAGACAGGAGTCAAAGACAGCTATGGAAGCAAAAGTGATAAACTAATTGCTCAGAGCTGCTGCACATAAATTATTCTGTCAATATTAAGTCTTCTCAGAGGATACTGGGTAAAGGTCAGGGAGAAAACCCTGAGCCTACAATGCTGACATTTGTCAGCGATCACTGAAACTGTTGACATGCAGGGGATGACGCTGCTAAAGACCTGATAGGAAAAGCGCACATGCAAGAAGTGAGCAGCTGCTTCATGTGATAAACAAGGAACATGAGAAGTTAGCTATGCTAAGTGGAGACGGGGAGAAAAGATACCATTATTTGATTTTAAGGGGAAAACAAAATTGAAATATAAGGCATAGTAACCGGCACTTGCCTAAAATTACATTTCTGACAGTTACTTCACAAGTATGAAAAGTCTGCACAGATGGCCAAATGCAACAGGCTGAAAAATTCTTGAAACTTTGTGAATATAATCATAAAAATTAACTTCTGAGTTATAGCTGAAATGGTCTCTAAATGCTACCTATGATAGCAAAGCTACACACAGTCAACACATTTAAAAGGCATAGTTTATAGTCTCTTTAGTTCTAATGTATTTTCCTGTGTGTAGGTTAAGAAGAAAATACTATAAAAGAACACTCTTTTTTATTGTAAAAAGAAAGAAAAATGTCTGAGGCAGAGGAGAACGATACTGAAAGTGACCACTGTGTGCTGTGCACAATAAGGTTCATCAGCGCACTCCAAGATGTCCACGTCACAATCTCACAATCCTATGACTATGCCAGATCAGATGGCCAAAGGGAACTAAAGTTGCCAGTGACTTTAAGGGTTCAATCACCTGACTTCAAAATAGGGAGATTATTCTGGATTATCTGGGTGGGCCCAATGTCCTTAAAACTGGAAAAGTGAGGCAGAAGACGAGAACCAGAGTGATAACAGCACAAAAAGGAGTTGACCCAAAGTTGCTGGCTTTAAGAGGAGGAAGGGGCCCCAAGCCACAGACTGTGGGTACCCTTTAGAAGCTGGAAACTCAAGTAACCAAAAGAAACACAGGCCTACCCACACTTTCATTTTAGCTCACTGATACTCATATCAGATTTCTGGTCTCCAGAACAGTAAGAATAAATTTGCTTAAAACCACTAAGTGTGTGGCAATTTGTTACACCAGTAGGGAACTAGTACACCATCTTATCTGACATTAATTACCAAAAGTTTTTCTTTTTAATAGCAAAAGGTTCAGGAATAACACTGGAAAATAACAATACTGTTCATACTGAAGAGTAATAACTGATACTGATGTGTAGACTTGTTTCTGCACATGACGGAGTAACAGGGGCCAATGTACATTCACAATCTGAAACAACCAAAAACTCCGACACAGATAATTCTGAGATCCTAAATAGTCAGTGAAGGACAACAACTCTGAGAGATGGGAAATGAACAAGGTGAGTCCTATGACTGCCCCAGCTTACCACTTTGGGAGTTACTAGACCATAGTGCAAGGAGGGGAAACTGGTGAACTCTCCAAGTTGAAGAGAAAGAGGTTAGACTCCAAGGAAAAAAGATAGTGAGTTCACAGGAGAAAATGCAGGAAGGAGAAAATGCAAACAACCCTAAAGCACAACAGAGTTCCCCATCAAGAATCTGGCATAGTACCAATCACATGAGGTAACTAAGCTAAGGGAAGAAAGAAACACCCAAAGGATTAGAGAGGGAACAGCACCTGATGTTCAAACAGGGTCAGGAATAGTGCCTATGATTCCTAGTGAAAGAGGAAAAAGCCTTAGTTAGTAACCCTGGATAGAGGACTTAGAATCTTGCCTCAGCTGTGAAGAACAGTCCAAAACTGAGCACTGCTACAGATCCACCTAACACAGCTTTAAAGCAAGAGCTCAAGGGACTAGGGACATACCTCAGTGGTAGAACCCTCAACTAAGGCGTGAGGCCTTGGACTCAATCCCTAGTACTCCTGTGTGTGTGTGTGTGTGTGTGTGTGTGTGTGTAAAACCTTAGAAGACAAAACTGTTTTCAGAGTAACTTAGAACTTAGAACAAAATATTTTGAGGAATACACAAATATCAACAGCCATAAAAGTAAAACTCCAAATGTTTGGCATCCAATCAAAGATCACCAGGCACACAATGAGGCAACACAACATGAGACAAATAATCAACTGAAGCCAACCTAGAATTGGCACAGACATTAGCTGGTAGACAAGACCAAAAAACAGGTATTATAAATGTGCTTCCCATGTTCAGAAAGTAGAGAAATCGATACAGAAAAGATACAAAAAATGAAATTATACTTCAAGACATGAAGTTATAATATACAAGATGAAAAAATATGTGAAATGGGATTAATGGCAGATTAGACACTGCAAAAGAAAAGATGAAGTCTGAAGGTATAGCAGTAGACAGAACCTATACAGAATGAAACACAGAAAATAAAAGTTCAAAGCACTGAACAGCACAGTGATCTGTCAGAGCAACTTCAAGCTACTACATGGATAACTGCAGTCTCTAAAATTGGATTGAAAAAGCAACTAAAAAAGAACTTGTCTCAAAAAAGATTAAATTCAATTAAATTTCAAAAGGGCTAAGGAGGTCATTCAGTGGTAGAGTACTTGCCTATCTCGGATGAAGCCCCAAGTTCAATTCTTCCAATACCAGAAAGGAAAAAAACTATCAAATACCTTACAAGAAAAGAACAGAATAGTATTCCTTACGACCAAATATGCAAAACTCCAGAAAACTTTTAGCAAAACCCTCAATACATTAAAAAGACAATATAGCAAGAAAGAAATGCAAAGTTGGTCATTTCATATCAATCTTTAAAAGACTAGACACAGAAAAAAATATATGATAAATTCAACATTCATTTGTGTTTTAAAAAACTCTCATCAGGGCCAGGGACTTAACTCAGTGGCATAAGCACCTACCTGAGGTCGTGAGTTTGATCCCTGGTACCAAAAACCAACCAAACAAACAAACAAAAAAACTCTCATCAAAAAAGATATCAACTACCTACTTGGTGAGTGCAAGGTCCTGAGTTCAATTTCAGGTACCCCCCACCCCCAAAAAAAGGTATCAAAAAGAACTTCCTCAAACAGGGTAACTATAAAAAACTATAGCTAACATCATACTTAATGGTGAAAGACTGAATACTAAGACAGGGATACTGACTCTTACTACCTCTATTCAACAGTGCACTGGAGGACTTGGGGAATGTAATCAGTCATGAAAAATAATTGGTAACCAGATTGGAAAAGATGAGGTAAAATATTTCATTTGCAGGCATAATTAGCTATGTGGAAATGCAATCTATAGTCTATCAGAACTAATAAGTTAGTTTGGTAAGATTAGAAAATATGAGATCAACATAAGAAAATCAATTTATTTCTATATTCCAGTAATGAACTATAAGCAACTGAAATTTTAGAAAACATCATTTAGAATAGTATCACAAATATGAAATACTTAAAGACATAAATCTGACAAAACACAGTATTTTATACCAGAAACTACAAAATATTGCTTAAAAAAATAACCCTGTTCATATACCAGAAGACCAAACACTGGTAAGATGTCAGTTCTTCCCCAGTTGATCTATGGATTCAACACAATCTCAATCAATATTCAAGAGGGCTCTGCTGCACAAATTGATGACTCCAAAATTTATAATAAAATATGAAAAACAGAATAGTCAACTCTGAAAAAAGGACAAAGTTGAAGGACTAAAACTAACTGTCTGAATAATTATTTTAAAGAAACACAAGTGAGGTCAATGTGGTATTGTGATCAAGATGCACACACAGTTTATTGGAACAAAGGAATAACAGACACCAGAAATAAATCCACATATGTACAAATATAAAGACACTGCAGTAGGAAAAATACAGCCTTTTCAACAAAGCAGGCACTACAACAACTGGATATTAATATGCATAAAAAAAGAATCTGGATTTGTATCTCATACTATCTGTAAAATGAACTCAAAATGGATCACAGATGTAAAGAGAAGACCTACAACTGTAATTCTCGAGAAAAACATGGGAGAAACATCTTTGCAGCCTCGAGTTACACACTTTCTAAACACAAAGCCAAAAGCATGATACACAGAAGAACTGATAAACTGGACTTAACCAATTTAAAACTTCTAAAGACACCGGTAAGAGAACGGCAAGGCAAGCCACAGATTAGGAATGAATCTGCCCAAACATACACTGTACTTCCGGAGGACCTGCATCCAGACTACATAAAGAACTCTCAAATCTCAAAAATAAAGCAAATAACTCAACATAGAAGTGGGCAAAAGTTTTGAAGAGACACTTCACCAAAGATGATATACAGATGGCAAATAAGCACATGAAAAGAAATTCAACATCTTTATTCACCTGGGAAATATGAATTGAAATTACAATGAAACACCATTACACAGCTGTTAGAAAGGTTTAGAAAAACTGACTATATGAATTGTTGACAAAAATATGAAAAAACTGGAACTCTTTTTCCTCCTCCTCTCCTTCTTCCCCCTCTCCCTTGCCACCTCCCTTGTTCTCCTCTTCCTCCTCCTCCTCCTTTTTGCGGTGCTGGGGATCAAATCCAGGGTACTGTGAATGCTAGTCAAATGCTTTGTACCACTGAGTTACATTCTCTAGCAAGAGAACTGGAACTCTTATACACTACTGGTGTATAAAAACAAATGGCAAATATGTATTCCTATTTTGCAAAACAGGTTAGCAGCTTCTTAAGTTAAATGTATGACTACCATATGATCCAGAAATCCCACCTAAGAGAAAAGGAAATAAAACAGCTTACAAAATTTCTATATGAATGTTAACAGCAGCTTTGTAATAGCTCAAACCTGGAAATACCTTGAATTTTTATCCAATGAATGGACAAACAAATCATCATATAGTCATGTAATGGAATACAGTACTACTCAAGACTACAAAGAAATGAATCAGTGAGAGACAAGAGTTGAATGCTCCATACCAAATAAAAGAAAGCAGTCTAAGGATCAGACAGTGTTAAAACTACACGCAATGCATTTATATGATATTCTCAGAAAGAGATAATTACAGTGATGGAAAACAGATCAGTAGCTACCAAGAGTTAAAAGTGAACACAAGGGGTTACTATACAGGGATAGCACAATGGAGTTCTGAGGGGCACTGGAACCATTCTGTGTACTGACTATGGTAGTGATCACATAAATCTACACATGCATTAAAACTCACAGAACTACACAGAAAAACAATTTAAAATGTTGTTAAGCTACTATAGCCCCTCTCTGCCCTGCTGCTTTCATTTGTCAGTGTATTTGGGAAATCATGGAATAGCAGATTCTAGAGGTTTTCCTCATTCTTTTTTACACGTGTACAATAATAACCCAATATGTAAGACAATTCACTCAATTACATTATGAACATTTAGACAGTTTCTGATACTTCTCATTTACAAAGAAATCATGCTACGAATAAATTTATGTATGTCTGTTTGTACAGTTAGAAATCGGTCCTCCATTCCTAGTAATGGGATTGTTAAGTCAAAATAGTAAACATGTAAACTGTTTTGTTAGACACTGTGCTAAATTTTTTTCTGTTAAGGTTGTGCCTTTTTGCATTCTTACCAGTAAGGTATGAAAACAGGTGCAAACTCACAGCCTTACCAAAAGAATTGTCACCTTGAAATTTTATCATTCAAATAAGTGAGAAATAACATTTTATTTGCATTTATTTTTCCTAAGACAAAAAGGACATCAATTTTTAAGTTTAAAATTTGTTTAAAAAAGCTTTATTGAGATGTAATTCACATACCATACAATTTGCCCACTTAAAGTACATAATGCAGAGATTTTAGTGTATTCACAGAGGTATACAACCACCACCACTACTTAACTCTAGAGCCCTGTAATCATCCCCGAAAGAACCTCTGTACCTATTGGCAATTATTCCCCATACCTCTCTCCCACAGTCCTAGACAATGACTCTATTTTCTGTCTCTGTGTATTGGCCTATTTGGACATTACAAATAGATGTCTTCTGGTGGTCACAGATGGTCTTTCATGAGTGGATCTGTTCAATTTTCAAGCTTTCAGGGTTCACCACCAATGTTGTAGCATGCATCAGTACTTCACTCCTTTTTTTACAGATAAACAATACTATTTGATGTTTCCATCAGTCAATAAATACTTCAGTTATTCCCACTTTTTGCTAGTCTGAACAATACTGCTAATGAAGACTCCTGTACAGGTTTTTGCAAATTCTTATGCTTTTTTGGTCTTTTGGGTATATACCTAGGAAAAGAATTGCTGGATTATGTGGTAACTCCTTATTTAGCATTTTGAAGAACTACAGTACCAGACTATTTCCTGAAGCAGATGCAGCATCTGATGTTCCCCAGTGCAGTGACATCCCCACATCCTTGTCAATTCTTATCTCTTACTATGGCCGTACTAGTGGGTATGAAGCAGAACCTCATTTTGGTTTTCATTTGTATTTCTTTTGTGACAAATGATGTTAAACATCTTTTCATAAGCTTACTGTATATGTCTTCTTTGGAGAAAGGCCCTTTCTGATTCATTACCCATGTTTACCTGGGTTGTCTCTTTATTAAGAATTCTTTATAAATTTTAGATATATAGCTGTTATCACATGATTTGCAAAAAATTTCTTCCATTCTGTGAGGTGTCTTCATTTTCTTTAAAGTGCCTTTTGAAGCACAAAAGTCTTAAATTTTGATTAGATCTTCTTTTGTTATTTGGGATTTGGGTCATATCTAGAAACTCAATGTCCAAAGTAGGCTGAACAACGGCTCCCCAAAATACCCATGTCCTAATCTAGGGAATGCTACCTTTTATGGCAAAAGGGATTCTGTAGGTCTTACTAAATTAAGGACTTTGACATGGGGACATTATTGAAACATCAGGAGAAGCCAAACAAAATCACACTCAGAGGAACAGAGAACAATGTGAGAATGGGAAGCTGAAGTGAACCAAGAGAATGGACAGATGTGAGGACAGACCCCCACCAGCCTTTGGCTCTAAAGCCAGGAAAAGGAAGCCTCTAAAAGCCAAAAAAAAAAGTAAGGAAATGGTTTCTCCCCTGAAGCTCTGGAAGCAGCACAGACCCACCGACACCCTGAAGCTCAGCTTCTGCTCTCCACAACAGTAAGAGAATACACTTGTTTTAAGCCATCGAAGTTGTGTTAATTTACTACAGTTTTAACTGAAAATTAAAATAGGACCCAAAGTTTTTAAATTTGGTGCTGGTCACAAAAGTACCCTCTTGACTAGCATATATGAAATTCCACACTACGAAGGAACTTCTAATCTGTCATTTTACATGCCAGTACCTTACATATTCCAATTATATAACAGCTTAAGAGCATATTTTAATAACTGCTTGAGCCAGTTGCCCTTTGGAACCTTTCGTTTTCAGCATTTGTCTAGCATTCCTACATATTTTTTTTCCATATGAATTTTATTATCAACTTCTCTAACTTCATAAAAAATTTTGTTGGTATTTTTAAAAGTACCAAGTTAACTAAGAGAGACCTGATATCTTTATGATACTGAGTTTTCCCAGCCAAAGCACAAACCGCATCTTTCTAAGGTTCAAATCCAATCTCTGTTCTTTAAGAATGATTAAAAATGTCACTCAAATTCTACATTTTTTGTTACTTTTAAAATTAAGTTTTTGTTGTTGCTATTAATATGGATCGCTTTCTGCAAAGTGTAAAACATGCCAAAAACCTTTTTAAAAGTTTTGGTTAAAAAAAGATAAAGCCCACAATATAAAAATACACCAACAAGAGGGCACAAACATGCAGAGAAGTGTGTGAGAGATGTGACCCAGTAGCTCCAAGTAATCTAGTCCAGCGGGCCCCAATGACAGGTTTTCAGAAGGTACACAGTCTTGGGCTAACCTACCCAGCCATTCCTCTGCTGCCATTCCAATTGCCCAAGTCAAAGGCCATAGTGCAATTTCATTGGATAAAAGGTAATCTCTACCCCTAATAACTCTGAAGACCAAATTTAAGAACCTTCCTAATTATCATCAAGAACATCAAACTTCAACCAATTATCATGATCATATTTCACAATGAAACATGTAAGATATTTACTTAAAAACCAAAAAGCCCAGAAGAAAGACAAAGATGCCCTTTTTCTTATCACAGTGTTCTGAAGCTCTAGCTAACACAATATTTCATACTTACATTTTAATCCTGAATAACTAAGTTGTTATTTAATCATTTTGGACCTTCAAAATGCCATTTTTATACAGTTCAATCTAATACGTTCTCAGATGTGGATGAAATGAAAATGAAAAACATTATAAAGATGTCAATAAGTTCCAAATTTATTTCATATTTTATCAACATAATTCTAATCAAAAAGCAAATAGGAATTTTACATTTTTTCACAAAATGACTTTAGGGTTTACAAGGAATAAAAACATGATAGACAAGAAAATGTTTTTGGATGAATAATAAAGGGAGAAGATGACCTGCCAGATTGGCTAATAAAACACACAAAAAACTGGGTTGCTTCAAATAAACTTCAACAGAAATTACAAATACATATGGGAGGAGGAAAAAAACCCCTTAGAAATCAAGAAACAGATTCAAGTATACAACAGAATGTGAATGAAATGTAAATATTGTATAAACTGTAACAAGTGTTAAGGAAACTAATCATTTCAAAGCAGATAGATTCCCTATTTGATACCAATATACTCTAAAGAATTAGAGATTTGCATTTAAAAACAGAAGGATGACAATAAAGCACTGAATATATAAACTTTATGCACAGAGCTTTTCAGATGCCACGAGAAAGGCAGAAACCTTGGAAGAAGCTACAGGTCTGGCTAACAAGTTGATAAAAACAGAAAAGTAAAAATACAAAAATTTAAATACAAATAGAAAGCTGGAAAATTATCCAGTCCTTAATTAAGCATTCTTTTAAAAGAAAAATTCCAACATCAATGAAAAAATGACAAAAACATGATCAAGTGACATGTCTTAGTTACTTTTCCCTTGCTGCCGAAATGAAATACCTGACACCCAAAATTAGGGAAGGAAAGGTTTATTCTTACAGTTTCTCGGGAGTTTCAGTCCATACTTAGCTGGCTCCAAGTCAGCATGGCGTGGCAGGGCTGCCCTTCATGGTGGCTGCAGGCAGCAAGGAGTGCTAGCGAGAGAGCGAGAGCGCGTGTGTGCGCGAGAGAGGGCGGAAGCGAGCGAGAGGAAGACCTGTCTCCCTTACACTGTATCTCAGCTCCACCCCTGGGTGTGTGCAGAGCTCACATTGCCAATCCCAGCACTAGACAACAAACTGAACACAAGCACTAGACTCAGCCCCATCAAAAGTATGAGGACTTGGGAGGACACAGCATACCCAATACATGTCATATCAGAAATATACAAATAGGCAGCAAATGCACAAAAGTGTTCCTTCCAGCTAAGCTGGGCATGGTGGTATACACCTGAAAACTGAGGCAGAGGATTACACACATCTCAGTCTGGGCAACTTAGCAAGACACTCAGAGTACAAAATAAATCAGGGCTTGGGACACAGCTGAGTGCAAATACGCTGGGTTGAATTCTCAGTATAATCCATAAATCAACCTGTAAACTAATAACAAGTGTTCAGTTTTACTAGTAACTGTTTTAAAAGCACAGCTGGATTTGGTGGTACATGTCTGTAATCTCAGCACTCAGGAGAAGCAGACAGGAGGATCATGGTGAGTTCCAGGCCAGCTCAGATTATCTAGTAAGTTCAAGGCCAGCCTTAACTACACAAGATCCTGCCTCAAAAAAAAATCAAACGTTATGGTTGATACATTGTATCAACTTGAGAAGTTTAGAAGTTCAACTGACTCAGCAGGGAGCCAGGGTTCATACTTTGTAAATATCCTCATCCTGTACACAGGAAGGCAAGATTTGTGAATGCTACACCTGGGGGTGGGGTTGACATGTGTACAATATAAGGGAGAAAAAGAGGCATGCTCTTGCCCCCTTTTACTCTGGTTGCTGCCTTGAAGTGTTGCCCAGTGCCATGCCACCCTGCCTTGGAACCAGCTGATTATGGACTGAAACCTCCAAAAACTGTAAGATAAGTAAACCTTTCTTTCCTTCATTTTTGGTGTCAGGTATTTTGTCCCAGCAATGAGAGAAAAGTAAAAGTAACCAAGACAGAATTTGGTACCAGAGGTTGTTGCTATGATTGTACCTGACCATGTGATTCAAGAGCCTTTGGGAATAGCTTGTAGGAAAAGTTTGGAAAGGTTCAGAGATGCCACTGAATATATAGAGCTGGAACACCTTAGGCTGCTCTGCATTGGACATTCTGGTCAGAGCTCAGACCAGAAGGCTGATAGAAATCCTGCTGGTAAAGCCCAGGCTTTGGAGATTTCTGCTGGAAAAAAGGACTGCATTGGTTGCTGGAGTTTGGATGATGTGTGTTAAAGCCTGGCAGAAAGTTTGTCTGCATTTTGCTCATGTCCAGAGACTCTGCCTGAGACTAAGATTAAGGACAGTGGACTAATTAATCTGGTAGAAGAAATTTCAAGGCAGTCGAATGTTGAAGCCATGGCATGGCTACTGTTGGGGACTTTTAGCCAGATTTATGTTGTGAATCAAGAGCAAAGAGCCCAGCAGGATGATTTAAAACATTGTGAGTTTGGCTAGAAAGGAAATTCCAGTAAAGCTGTGGATTGTAAAGACAGAGCTAAGATCACTGCTGAGAAGAAACAGGAGAATAAAAAATAAGGCCTGCAGGCATCATGGGAAGACGCAGCGAGTTCCCACACTTTGCAGCCTCAAAACTGCAAAAGTGAAAGACTTTGGTTGGAGGAGAAAGCCTCAGAGCGTCATGTTCCAGAATGGCAGTGGAGGCCCTCATGAGGTTCCAGGATGGTGACAGCATAGAGAATTTGTTCCTCACAATCAGGTTCAGAGAGTGCCCAGCGATCCAGGCATTCCAACCCTACAGCCAAGAGAGAGGAAAGCCTGGCTACTGCTCCAGCAAGCAGCAGCCCTTGACATCATCCACATGGTGCTGGTTTTAGGTGCATACAGAATGCAAGGGTTCTGAGATTAAAAAGGCTTCCACCCCAATTTCAGAAGGCCTGGGAGGCCAAGCGGTGTGCCCCTGACAGTGCAGTGTGTGAAGCTGTGAGTGTGAAGCCAAAGGTGCAACGGAGAACCCAGAAGTTCGGAAAAGCCAGGAGCATGGACTGTCTAAAGAAACCTGAAAGGAGAGAGCAAAGCCAGCCTATGACAGAAGGGAGCTAAAACCACTAGAAGTGCCATGGGGGTGGAACCACACAAGCCCTTTGGAGCTCACAATGTGCCACAGATTGTCTCAAGTGGTGCACATGGAACTACAGAACTTAATGTTTACCCTGCTGGATTTTGGATTTCCTTTGGTCCCAATCCTTTAGTATCGCCCTGTTCTTACCCTTTGGGATGGGAATGTTTATCTCCTGCCATTGCATGTTGAAAGTATTTAACTTTGTTTTCATTTGTACAGGGGCTTGGAGCTAAGGTTTGCCTTACATCTCAGAGGAACTTGGGACTTAAAATTTTCAGCAATGCTAAAACTGTTAGGACTCTGGCAATTCTTGCAGATGGACTAAATGCCTTTTGCATAAAGTAATGTGCATGAGTCTTTGGGGGTCCAAGGATAAAATGTTACGTTCCTAATGTAATTTAACTTTGATAGACTTAATGCTGGTTCTTAAGGATTAAGATGTGTTATAATGTTCAAGTTGCAAAATGTTAAGAATAAACATGCCTTTGTATCTGGAGACTGATTTAAAGAAATGTGTCTGGTTGCCAAGTTGACAAGGGGTAGATTATTATGGTTGATACACTGTGTCAACTTGAGAAGTTTAGACCTTTAACTGAAAGACTCAGCAGGGAGCCAGGTTCTTACTTTGTAAATATCCTCATGGGAAGGCAAGGAGATTAGTGAATGCTATAGCCTCCCCCACCCTGGGGGGGGGCGGTGGGGGGGGGGTTGGCCTGTGTACAATATAAGGCAGAAAAAGAGGTTTGCTCTTGCCCCCTTTTTGCTCTGGTTGCTGCCTTGAAGTGTTGCCCTAGTGCCATGCCACCCTGCCTTGGAGCCCGCTGCTTTTGAACTAAAACCTTCAAAAACTCTAAGCTAAATAAACCTTTCCTTCCTTAATTTTGGGTGTCAGGTGTTTGTCTCAGCGAGGGAAAAGTAACCAAGACACCAACCAACCAAACAGAAAACAATTCACTTGGGAGGCTGAGGTAGGTGGAGCGTTGTGAGTTCAAGGCCGGCTTGGGCTACAACGCGAGCGCAAGGCCGACCTGAGCTACATAGTGCGACCCTGCCTCAAAAAATCAGGGCTGGGAGTTTGGCTCAGTGGCTTAAGCACCTGCCCTGGCAGGCGTGAGGTTGTGAGTTCAATCCCAGGTACCACAAAAAAAAAAAAAAAAAAAAAACTGGACAACTTTATTGGTAGATTGGCAAGAATTTAAAAGAATAGAGATAGCCAATGTAGGGAAACAGGCACTATCACACAGTATTGTTGAACTGATATGATCATTGTTGAATTGATATGGTCTTCTTCAAAGAAAATTTGGTTGCATCTTTTATTAAATGGGGAATGAAGGGGGTGGAGAAGAGAGATGAGAAAGGTCAAAGACCAAAAATTGGATGCCTGAAGCTGGTTCTTGATTTGTTATAATTTTTTACCATTTACTAAACTATATTTTATAATTTGTTTTAGTTTTACAGTCAACATATACTTTTTCTTAATTAAAAATTTCCAAAGTAAAACAAAAACAAAACAACTAACCTACCAAAATCAACATTTAAGGTGTAAATCCATGGTTATTTATGTTACATTGCCTCACTTTACTGAAGTTAAAGTTGTGATTAAACTGCTGCAAACAATTACCCCCAGCAGTACTGACAGCCACAGGTAAATCATAACAAAGGACACACAGATGTGGGGGTTGATAGAGGACTGTAACCCATGTAGGGTACACATCAGGATTAGATAAGGCAGGCAATATAATCAGCACGGTGCCTGACACAAAGAAAGTACTTGACAAACATTAGCAATCCTCATTTAGCACAGCATCAGGCAATTACAGCCATTGCCCATTATAGACAAGCACTGATACACATTTCTGAAATACTGAAAATCAAATCTGCATAAAAATCATTTCAGCAACACTTTTTTTCATTCTAGTTCTCCCTCTTGGTACCAGGTTCACTGCTTCTCCTACAGCTACAGTCTGGATGTGGAATGTGTTCCCCAGGTCCGTGCATCACAAGTTTGTTCCCAGTGTGCTGCTTCTGAGCAGAGGTAGAAGCTTGAAGAGGTGTGGCCTCGGTGAATATGTTAGGTCATTGGGGGAGTGGGGTCTCGGTCTCTTACATTCTTTTTCACATCCAGACTATAGACGAGAAGCTCTGTTCAACCACAGGACCCTGCCACAAAGTACTGGTTTGCCACAGGTCCAAAAGCAATGGGGCCAACTGACCATCCCTGGAAACCTCCAAAACTATGAGCCCAAATAAACCTTTTCTAGGTGGTGCATACTGATAATCCAGCCTGGATGATCTAGTGAGACCGTTTCAGAACTTAAAAGTAAAAAACAAAATAAAGAGCCCAAAGTTGTTTTAAAAAGGCTGGGGCTGCTGCTCAATGGTACAGTGCTTGTCTAGCATGTGTGAGGGGGGTCTTGGTTCTATTGCCAGCACTGAAAAAATCTTTCTTCTTTATAAGCTATCAAAAGGATCTGTTACAGTAACAGAATCTAACATCACCTACCGATACAGAATTCAGCATCTTGAATCACTCCCCTCTTCTTTTCTTTCTGTGGTACTGGAGATTGAAGCCAGGGGCCCCAGCATGCTAGGCAAGTGCTCTGCCACTGAGTCACAGCCCCAGCCTTTTTTAATTTTTTATTTTGAAACAAGTGTCTAAGTTGCCAGGACTAGCCTGGAAATTCTGATTCTCTTGGCTCAGCCTCCCAAGCAGCTAGAATTATAGGGGCGTGCACCAGTGCACCTGGTTGGATGTAACATTTTAAAGGAATTCAACAAGCTGAGTGTGGTGGCACACACCTGTAATTTCAGCTACTCAAGTTCAAGGTTCAAGTTCAGCCTGAGCAATTTAGTGAGATCTTGCCTCAAAATAAATACATTTTTAAAGCACCAAGAGATCAGCTCAATGGTAGAGTACTTGCCTAGAATGCTTGAGACCCTCATTTTAAACTTCAGTATACACCCTGGATACCCCCCCTCCAAAAAAACCCTCAGGTCCAAGGATAGTAAAAGCCAGGCCCTAACCCCTAGAAGCTCCTGATACTATGCAGGTATACATAAACAGATATATTGAGGAAGGAGTTGACAATATTAAAAAATCACTTTCTATTCGCAAGACTCTAGGATTCCAATAAAACCGAAACTTCCTTAACACTTGCTTCTTCTGTCTTATGTTACTCTCTCTCCAACACGATTCTCATCTATTTTCTTGTCTAGCAATAGGTCAAAAGAAAGAAAAGTCACTTATTTCGGTGAGGCAGACCCCCAAATAAGTAATAAGCACCCACATCTGGACCCATAACCACTGCTACATTAGCTCCAAAAGGTAAATTCCCTCTTTATAGTGCTGACCATTAGATCACTGCCTAAATGCTGATCAAAAAGCAGTATTTCAGATAATAGTATATCACTAAGCCATAGGAGCATTTTTTAAAGTGGCCCAGTTTTATCTGAGTATTGTTTGAAAGCACAATGTACTACCAAATCACCTTTTGAATGACAAACTATATCTTAAGGCTCTTAACAAATGCAGTTAAGGTATAAAGAGAACCTTTATGCCATACAGAATCACGCCCCCTCCTCCATCTTCTGCTTCCAGATTAGTCATTTCTTTTTTTTTTTTTTTTTTTTTTTCCGGCACCAGGGATTGAACTCACAACCTCACACCTGCCAGACAGGCGCTTAAGCCACTGAGCCAAACTCCTGGCCCCTAGATTAATCATTTCTAAAACAAAATCCAAGTGGAGGCCACTGCCACATCATGAATACAAACTGTTAATTAACTTAAATCAGTAAAGGTACCTTATGCTATTTCTCAAATTTTACTGTAAGAGTATTTAAGCAGTACATTCTCTGATGCAAGTGTAATCTTATAACTCTGCAAAGTATGTTTTTAAGAATCAAATTGCCATATCATTTTGCAATAATTAAAACTGATCTTAAAAACTATAACTACTGGAATTAAAGAGGCATAAAATACATTTTTACGGACAATTACCCTGAAGGAATGCCTTAACCATATAGTACTTTTTCTTGTTTCAGATGTTTCTTTATTAAAAACAAAACCCTACATATTCACTAGTAGCCACATGCTAAAATCTGAAGTTAAACAACTCCATGGTTTGATTTTCAATGGCATCAAAAATAATAAAACACTTAAAAAATACATCTAGCTAAGGAGGTGAAAGATTTGCACATTGTAAACTATAATACATTGCTCAAAGAAATTAAAGCACAAGAGAATGCTATTCCATGTTCATAGATTGGGAAGAATTACAATGTCAATACCATTTGAAGCGATCTACAAATGTGATACAATCCTTATCAAAATAAAAATGGCCCCTTTTTTTCAGAAATAGAAAAATTAATCTTAAAATTCATATGAAGCTCATGGGACCCCAAATAACTATGCTAATCTTAGAGAAGAACAAAGTCACACTTTCACATTTGAAAACATATCACAAAGCCATATGGATCAAACAATGCAACACCCGCAGGACAGAGACATACAGAGCAACTAAACAGAATAAAGAACGCAGAAACAAACCCTTGCCATAGATGGCCAAGTGACTGTCATACGAGGATGAAAAGACCACTCAATGGAGAAAAGACAGTCTCTCCAACAAATAGTGCTGGGACAACTGGATAGCCACATACAACAGAACTAAGTTGGATCTTTTATTTTAAACTGGTTTTTTGTTTTTTTATACCAGGAATTAAACTCAGGACATTGTGCTTGCCAGGCAGGTGCTCATGCCCTGAGCTATATCCCTGGCCATTATTTTAAACTATTTATAAAAAAAAAACTCAAAATGCACTAAAGACCTAAATATGAGACCCCAAACAACAAGACTCCTGAAACAAAAATTAGGGAGAAAGCTTCATATCAAATTTGGCAATATCTTGGATATTACACCAAAAATAAAAGCAACAAAAGCAAAGAAAAATATAATAATTTTCGTTCATCAAAGAAAATAATAATGAAGAAGTTAATTATGGAAGGGACAGAACATATTTGAAAATCATCCTTCTGCTAAGAGGTTAACATCAAGGATAGAGAGAGAAGTACAATTCAACACTAACAAAACCAGATTAAAACTTGGGCAAATGACTTGAATAGGCACTTCCCAAAAGATGATATCTAAATGGCCAAAAAAGCACATGAGATTGCTCAACACCATTAACCACTAGAGAAATGCTAATGAAAACCACCACGAGCCATCACCTCATACCCATCAGGATGGCAACTAACGAAAAATACTCTAGAAAATACCAAGTGCTAGCAAGAGTGTGAACAAACTGGCCCTGCGTGTACTGTTAGAGGTGGTGTAAAATGGAACACTACTATGCAAGTGTGGCAGTTACTGAAAAAAGTAAAAATAGAACTACCATATGATTCAGAAATCCTACTCTGGGTGCAGGCCCCAAGAACTGAAAGCAGGGTCTTGAGAAGCCATGTGTATTACCACATGTCATTATAGTATTCATTAATAGGCAAGAGGTAGAATAACCCAACTGTCCATAAGGGAAGGAATGGATGAACAAAATATGATATATAGGATCATTAGTTTATCTAAAAAGGAAGGAAATCCTGCTACAACATGAATAAACTTTATAAACATTATGCTACGTAAAATAAGCAAATTAAAAAACACAAATCCTTTATAATGTCACTTATATAAGGTACCTACAGTGAAATTCATAGAAACAGAAAGTAGAGTGGTAGTTACCAGGGCTAGAGGCGAGGGGTACAGAGGGAGGGTTGTTGTTTTATGTGTATAGAGGTCCTAGTTTTGCAAGATAAAAAGATCTGGAGATCTGTTACACAACTATGCATCATTATCACTGCTGAACTGAACCTACACACTCACAAATGATAAAGAAGGCTGCCAGTGGTGCATGCCGGGAATTCCAGTTACTCCAAAGGCTGAAGCAGGAGGAGCACAAGAGTTCAAGCAACACAGGGAGATCATGTCTCAAAAAAATTTTAAAGGCTGTGGTCATAGCTCAGTGCTCCTTGGATTCAATCCCCAATATCCCTTAATCTCTCCTACCCCAAAATAATACGATGGCAAATTTTATATTTTGACCACAATTTTTAATAAATAAAAACACATAAATAATGCAGGTTTCACACTCTTACATCAGACCACGTTAAGGATCCCCTTAGATATTTTTCAGAACTTTGTCCTATGTGTGTATGCAACAGAAGGAATGAAGCGAACAGCACGTACTTAAGTTTCATACTGACATGGAGAGCTGAAAACCTTAGAAGTCACAGGAGTGATGGTTGAGGTACAACTCATTTTAGTTACAAGTGAAAGCAGCAATGAGGGGAAAAGGAGGCAGCGACAGACAGCCAGGGCACAAAGACAACCAAATACACGTTTAGAAACAAAATAGTGCCCAGCTCATAACATGTAACAAGGGTCTGGCAGAGCCAATCAGAAAATTCAAGACAAATGAAGGCAAGAGAGAATATCTAAAATATCAAGCACCCAGCAAAGACTTTGCTCCAAGAGTAGTTGTTTTACCATTAATTTGGCAAAAAAAATTAGATGATTTTTACATCTGTTCCCAGAGGTAGTCTTTTTGCCTATCAGGATCCATTCAGAATTAGAAAGAGGAGGTAGGTGTGATGAAGGCTTGTAATCCTGGCACCCTGGGAGGCTGAGGCAGAAGAATCACAAGTTTGAGCCTACTGCAGGCAACTCAGTCACTTGGTAAGAGCTTGTCTCAAAAAATAAAAAGGGCTGGGGATGTAGCTCAGCGCAAAAGTCCTGGGTTCAATCCCCAAGATATGCACCTCCAAAAAAATTAGAAATAGGAAGAAAATAGGTATTAGCAAAAAGAAATGAGAGCATTCTTTTTCCTATGGGACTCCAGTGCTCCTGACAAAACCAGCTTTCAGGAAAATTGAGCAATGACAGTTTACTGGTGAAGAACTTGGCAATATTTCATTCAACAGGTCCCCAATTAAAAGGTGGTCACTATACCCCCATCTGAAAGGGTAAAACAATTTGCTCTTAAGACCATCACTTTAAAATATATCTTTATAAAACAATAATTTGGTTTAAGAAAAAGTGTATCTCCTAATCAATCCTACTACTGTTAGGCAAATCACGCTGAGGTTTTTCATCTCTTTTTTTCTGGCCTTTAGTCCAAAGCACTTTGTTCTAATGCTTTGTAAAGAAAACACTCTATCACTCTGCTGCAATTATGGCACAAATGTAGCTTAAAAATTTGTACAGACAACTACAGTACACTGGCAAAAAGTTTACTCCTAATTGTAATTTACCTTGCCATTAACTGTCCATTAATGATAATATAGGAGACATTCAGATTTAAATATGTCATGGCCCAAAATAATCATATTCCTGAAAATTGTCCAAGTTGATATCTACTAGATACTTAAACTGTAGTTCTTATTTATAATAAAGGAAAAGTCCCTATGCTTTCTAAAAATCCATTTCACAATGAAACTATATTACATGATTTAAGATGCTGTTTTAAAACTCCTGTTTAACTGTGTGTGATGGATCATTCCTGTAATTCCAGCACTCAGGAAGCTGAAGCAGGAGGATTGTTGTGAGTTCAAGACCAGCGTGGGCTATAAAGTGAGCTCAAGGCCAGCTTGAACTGCATAGAGAGACTCTGTCTCAAAAAGACAAAAAAATTAAAAAATAAAACTCTTATTTATCATGAGTTGATTTATAACTCAACACTACTAAAATTATCCATATTACACCTGCATGTATTTCACTATCCATATTTTTTAATATAGTTTCACTACAGACACACATGTTCACTGTTCTCAGTGTCTAGATTCTATCCTTAAGAAAAATCTTGACACCGACCCAGAACAAGCTAGTTATCTGTAGCAACTATAGCAACTTCTACCTCTGGCAACTATTTCAAAGTCCTCACAAACTTTCCAGGTAGCCAAAATAGTCTCAAAGGTCCCTTTCTTCCGGGCTAGCGATAATAATACTACTACAGATCAATTAAGATAAATGTTAACATATAGGAGATGTTAAGACACACAGATACTAAGAAATGGATCAGATTTCTGACTTGAGAAAATTAACATCTAGTTCAAACATGAAAAATGGATTAGGTAATCTAGCTATGTCTGCAGTTTTTCTCCAGGAGGCAGTGAGTTTTATTTTGTTTTGAAGATTTTCTAGTCAAATTCTACTGCAATGAAGGAAAAATACACAAACAAAAGATATTCAGAGAATCATCATTAAAATTGCAGCTAAATCTTAACTGTGACATTTTAAACCAGTTTATACTTAAGACACAAAAATCTGTTGGGATGTAAATCAATAAACTAAACTCAGCCATCTTCACAAACCTGCCTAGACTTGCTGAAAAACTCAAAAAGCATTCATTTTGGGGCAAGTGTTTTACTTGTGACATATCTATGCCAAACTCATAGTGTCACAGACACATAAGAAGATCAACTGTACTTCTTACTTAAAAGCAACACTGGGATTTGATCAGTAAGGTTTAAAGCAAAGGCCATTTGTGGAGATATCTTCAGGGAATATTTAATTAGAACCAAATCTATTTGTAAGGAGCAGGGGCCTATGTTCTTTATTAGTAGAATTACTGTCAGTATATTGAGTGACTACTACACACACACAAATTTTTCATACAGATATAGCATGGGCCACGAAGGATGTCTGATTCAACCAAGACCACTGGCGGATTCAACTACTTTTTGTACTTAATACCCCAGCAACTATTCTCCTGGTCAGCCCTTAAACACATTTATGGGTATTACAGAGATGCATTGAAACTTGCAAACTATGCAAGTAGCAAATTATCAAATATATTTTAGGTTGAAAGTTCTCAAACAAGAGGTTTGTTTACTTCACTGTACCTAGAGAATTAGCATATAAAATGGCTGTTGGAAAAATAAGCAGCAGTATAAGGATAATAAACATAATGCTTTACTAGACTTAATCATTTCACTTCCCTGTACCCAATAGCACGTGAGGATAGTCATTCATTCAGACAAAAGGTAAGTGCCTACCGTGTGCCTGGCACTGTGGAAGGTAAGCAAAGGAAAAGAAACCACACAATACTCCCCAGTCTATATAGAGCTACAGGAAACAT
The DNA here is from genome assembly GCA_004363535.1 of Dasyprocta punctata. Classification (NCBI taxonomy): domain Eukaryota; kingdom Metazoa; phylum Chordata; class Mammalia; order Rodentia; family Dasyproctidae; genus Dasyprocta; species Dasyprocta punctata. Next base: position 39,988 of record RJWM01005676.1, read on the forward strand.
GCCCATTAAATTACTGCACTACAGCGGGTTTATTGAACACCCACGGCATGCCCAAGTGCTGGGTATTATGATCACCCCTAAGAACATTCAACTAACTGCAGATCTGTAGACAATTGATGACAATTCCAGGCCTGACTAGTCACAAAGGAGCAGTATTTTATTCTGGAAATGCTTGCCACTGTCAATTTTTTTCTGTCAATTTTTTCTACAGGCAGCAATTCTCTGCATAATATTCACTTATGTTAATCCAGACTAAGGTTGCCTAGAGAGTTAAGTGAGGGAATGCAATATTTTAAACAAAAATAAATGAAGAGTAAACCGAAGCACATTTACACTTCAACACTAATTTGGTTTGCATGTACTGTTGCCTTCGATAACAACGGCAACTGACTATAGTCATAACGTAGAACATCGACTCTAAAGTTACAACAGCAAGAAATTATTTTCTTGTAGTTAGCTTAATGTGGATGTGAAACGGAAGCTAAGCTAACAAGTTTTCTTTAAGGCCCTCCCCCTCCCACAAAAAAAAAGTTGTTCTCTTTCAGTGAATTACTCATAAAGGTTCTGTGATCACTCATTCTTATAGGCAGTACATCCAAAATTACAGTTTGGGAATTCAAGATGATAAAATAATTTTTGACCCTGTCAAAAGCATCAGTTTTACAGTCATACAATACCAATGAGAGTTTATAAAATACGGACCAGCTTTAACTGTAAATTATAAAGTTTTAGAAGGTGAAAACCTGGCATTTTTAAAGTCTTCTTACACCAGAAAGGCACCGAATTACATGAGTGTCTTTTTTAAGAACCGTACACTGACTTTCCATAGCTTACTAGAGAACTAAACACAACTGTATTTAGAGCTAATGCTAAACGAAACAATCACCCACGCCAAAAAGTGAAAGTGCAGAAAAAGCTAAAGAAATAGTTGAACAAATTTAAATTTTGCAAGCTGTGTTTCGAAGTCTTTCCACCAGTCTGGCTATTTTTACTACGACATTTTCAAGTAAGCTCCTACTGCACGCCGTTATTTAAAACCGCAACCCGGAGAAAAGAAATGTCCTAAGATTTACCTATGAACAGCAGTCAAACCTAAATAGATGCCCCTCCTACCTAGCGGGCCAAGCGGCAAAAATGTACGAGAACTCAGGAAGTTTTGAAATCGCGCTGACAGTAAACGAGGGGAGGCGGAGGGAAGGAATCACGGAGCTGGGAGCAACTCCGTGCGCCCGGCGTCCACAGCAAGTTCCCGGCTCCGGACGGGGGTCGGCCGGGCAACTTCGCGCGGTGCTCGCCGCGGCCTCCCTCCGTCTCAGCGCCGCCGCGGCCTCCGCGAGAACGCGGTGACAGTCGGCCCGGGGATGCCCGCCGGTGACACCCACCTTCCTTCTCGGCCCGCGCCGCGGCCACCAGAGTCATCACCAGGTGCAGCGCTCCCAGGAGGCCCGCAGCCACGCTCCGCGGGCCCCAGCCGCGGCCGGCTGCGGGCTCCAGCCCGGCCTCAGCGGACGTGGAGGCGGCGGCGGCGGCTCCTGCGCCTCCTCCCGTCCGCTTCTCCATCCCTGCCGGCCGGGGGCCGCCGCGCTCCAAGTCCGGCGCGGCCCTTCTCTGCGAGGCGGCGGCGGCGCGGGAGCCGTGGTCCGGACTCTGGTCGCGGTTCCGGGTGTGAGAGCGGTTCTGGGCCCAGGGCTCGGACTCTGGGCGTGGGTCTGGGTCCGTGCGTGCGTGCGAGCGAGCCTGTCAGTCACGGCCTCGACTTCGGCATCGCCTACGAGGAGCCGGAACGGAGAGGCCGCGGGTCAAGCACGGCTGGCGGCCATACTGGAAACGGGCAAGGGCTGCGGACGCTGGGCACTGGTCTTGAGGGGCGGGGCGCGGCCCTCAGCTCCGCCCCCGCCGCGGCGACACCTGGGCGGCCCTCAGGGCAGTACGTCCGCCCCGCAGCCTGTGGGCCCGGACTACTCGGCTCGCTTTTGGAGGCTCACGACTTCATCGGACGGACAGGGCCGAGGCGGTTTAGGGAGGCCCAACGCCACGCCGTCACCGATGCCCCGCCGGGGAGGAAGAGGGAGGCGGGCCCGGATCCGGCCGCCAGGACTTATGATGGCGGCTCACGCTTCGCAGAGGCAGTGACGGCAGTCACATGGAGCGGGGCAGCCACGCCGCGCAGCCGCCGTCGCAGGTGGGCGGGGCCGAGGTGGGGCGGTGGGAACCGGCCACGCCTCCGACGCCGGGACAAACCCGGTGTTCTGTACAGCACCGTGAAAGTCTACCAGAGGTCTGAGTGCGTGTCTGTCTGGAAGGGCGGAGCGCGGGAAGTCGATCCCCGTGATTTATCCTGGTCTCCTCTTGGACTACGGGGGTTTTCCACATCTGGCACAATTTAGGGATGGCACTATTTATCTTTGCACACTCCAAAACGTAGTGGTCAAGTGGCGCCTCATGGAATCCTCGTGCCCGCTTTGCCGCGGGAATCTCATGCGTGCAGGGAACAGCAGTGACCCTGCAGCGAGACTGTTATTTAGAAAAAAATCCAGTGGGTGCATTGACTTTTTCTGTTTTGGAATGACCCTTCAGACGCTTTTATTCATATATTCCCTTCAAAGGTCTGAATCATACTTTGTCTCCTTTGGTCTTTCACAAATCCACCTCGCGCCTCTTAGATACCTTCATCTCAGGCTGAGGGTCTTGATGTGGTGACTGGTCTCCGCTCGAAGAGTTAAATTAAGCTCTTGGAGGAGGTCACTCTTTGCTCATACCTTCCTCTTTCTCCTATCTTGGATTCATTTACCTTGCTCGGTTTTTTGTTGAGCAATTATAAGGCCACATTTGCCCATAATACCCAACAAACTAGGTAGGAAAGAAGGTTTCAGAAAGACTTAAAAACATGTCAAAATGCCACCCTCTGCAATAGTCTTACATTTTTTAATGAACCTGCTGGACATGATGGCACGGGCCTGTTATTCCAGTTACTCAGGAGGCCAAAGCAGGAGGACCACAGGCCCAAGGCCAGCCTGGGCAATTTAACCAGACCCTGTCTCACAATTTAAAAAAGTAAAAAGGCCTGGGGATGTAGTTCAGCTCTCCCTGGGTTTGCTCTTCAGCGCCAGAAAACAAAAACAAAAACAAACAAACAAAAAAAACCAACAAAGTGACCTTGCCCTAATGATTTTAAGAGGCAATTTCATTTTTCTGAACATCAGTACCAAAATTGAATAATCAAGTTTTGTTCTTTATGTAGCTAACTTGGTTTTTGGTGTGTGCCCGAGGCAAGAGATTTCTGGAAGATATTTAACTCAAAAGAAATAGAGCCCAAGGCAATGTAACTGAGTGCCGCAGCTGAGTGAAAGTTTAGCCTCCAGTGTGCAAACAGTAGCCCTTCCCCCATTTCCAGGTTCAAGAGAAACAAGCCTTTCCAACCATGAAATGGTCAGGTTCTCTTCAGCAGGAATTAGCCACATCCTGGTGTTAGCCTGAGGCTCAAGAGCACCATGGGAAATAACTTGCATATGTCTATAATTGGAGCTCGGACATATACAGGCATGTTCGAAGGGAGGTCAATTTCTCATGAAGCTAATGAGGCTTAGGCGGCCCCAGTCCTCTCTTGCACAACGCGAGCTCTTCCCAAGCCCCTGTACTTAGCTGTGCATTTTAAAACTTGTGTTCATGTTCTTAAAGGGCCCTTCCAAGAGTTGCATAAGCTTTTAGCACCCACCATTCCTGAACCCTCCTCAGTGCCTAATGGCAACTTGCAATGGGAGGGGTGATGATGATGAAGTTTCTTCCCAGGAAAAGATGAGACCGATGGAAGTAAAATATAATAGTGAAGGAAGCCATGGCCTTGCTGGAGAACTTGGTAACCTGTATGGTGGAGAACTCAATCATCACCCACTCCTCCATCACTCGTGTCTGGGGATGGAGAGGGTTGTGAGTTAAAACACCAGGAACACTCACACCCAGGGTCCTCCTGCAGCTCTGAGTGTGAACTTCCTGTTCACAGCAGGTAAGAGTGTTTAACTGGCAGAATGAAGGAAAGCTCACTAAGCCAGCAGTTCTCAAACAGTTATCTCAGTGGCAGTGCTGCCTGGGAACTTGTTAGAAAAGCAAATTAGCAGGCCACGTCACAGGGCTATGGAGTTGAAAACTTGAGGTTGGGGTCCAGCAACTGGTATTTTAACAATTCATTTGGGTGATTTTGATACATGCATAAGATTGAAGACTGTTTTACTGAATTGCTGTCTGCCAGAAACTGCAAGTTATTGAGACTTCTTATTTTCCATTCACTTTTCTCTCTACTCAGGTTTTTAAAATTTTGAGACAGTCTTGCTAAGTTATCAGTTTGCCCAGGCTGGACTTGAACTTACCATCTTCCTGCTTAGCCTCTCAGAGTGCTGGGTTCATGAATAATTTCAACACTTAAATTCTATCCCACCTTTATTATCTATATGATACTGGGCATATTACTAGATTTTTCTGGCCTCCATTTCCTTATCTGTAAAGTGAGTGTTACAACTAATAAAATTGGAGATTTTAAGCAAGGTATTTGTAAAGCATATTGACTAGTGTCTGGCTCATAGCAAAACTTGTCAGAATAATTAGTATTGGGCTGGGGATATAGCTCAGCAGAGGAGCACTTGTCTAACATGCATGAGGCCCTGGGTTCAATCCCCAGCACTGCAAAATAATAATAATTATAGAGTACCTTTTTTCCTTTTATTTTTGGGGTGTGTGTTTTTCTTTTTTGGGAAGGAGGGACAGGGTCTTAGTATATAATTCAGGCTGACCTTGAACTCACTGTGTAGCTCATGTTAGCTGCAAACTTGCCGTGATCCTGTTGTAGAGTTTAAGAGACTGGAGCGACTGTGAGTGAAACAGGAGGATCTATTTTAGGTGCACACCGACTCAGCTGACTTGTGTCTAAAAGACTGAGCCCCTAACTAAAGAAGGACTCCAGTTTTATATGTGCTGTCAAGGGGGTTGGTCTTCCCAGTAGTGCAGAATTTATAGGCAGGCAAGCAAGTTTATGGAAGCAGACAGTTTTGCAGTTTAGCATATGTTGGTGGCCTTGTTCAGGCAAAACAGGACATTATGAGAATAGGAGGCTATAATCTTTACTGACAGGGACAAGTTACTAACTCTATTTGTAATAGAACAAAGGACAGCAGCCATAGGAAGCTGGGATTCTGAAGGAAATTGTTAAGGTTGGAGAAATTTGTTTTTTAAATCATCTTTCAATCCCTCTGCCGCAGCCTCCTGTGTGCTGCTATTACTGCTATGTGCTACCATGTCTGGCTACTTTTTTCAAAACACCTTATTAGGAACAGTAAAACTTGTAAAGATCACTGATTCGTTTATACCTCCACATCACTCCACAACTATTTGAGGAGGCTTACAAGGATACTTTCATTATTCTAATGGGCTGGGGCGGTATACCCTTGTAATTCCAGCTGTTTAGGAGATTGAGGTAGGAGGATGCTGAGTTTGAGGCTGGCCTGGGCAATTCAGCATTACCTTTTCTTAAAATAAAAAATCATTGTAAAAAGACTGGGCTTGTAGCTTAACACTACCTACCTCAAATCCCCAGTAACAGGGAAAAAAACCCCTCATTATTCTAAATATATATATGAAATATAAATTTTAATAACTATATTTATATATAAATATGTATTGGGGACCTGGCCTAGATCCACAACCTCCCAAACAAGTGTACAGTGAAGGCTTAAATAAATGAGACAAGTGGTATGATTTTAGGGCTCCAGGAGGAGTTTGAGACTCTGAGGGTTAAGACAAGAACTGTCTCTGGACAGCCTGTAATTATTTTTTTAGTCAAGGAAGAGATTAGAGTGGAAAAATGCAGGAAACTCGGCAGGATCTTGGGAGTGTTTCAAAGACTTTTTTCCAAGTAGCAGATTATGCTAATTTAGGAGAAGTATCTTGATCTTGAGTACAATCCTGAGATGACTCACAAAGGTGTAGATGATCTTATGCTAAGAAGAGTCAGTGGGCAATCACAGATGGGTGGTACCAATAATCCCAGTTCTTCCTTTTATCCTATAAGGAAGTATGTAAAACCAGTCACTGTGAATTTGTGGTCCCCAACAAATATGTTTAGAGAGTCATTAGAAAAAAAAAAAAAAATATATATATATATATATATATATGAATTTGGGTCTAGAAAGAGAGAGTGCGGTCGGTTTCAGGGGTTCTATCTCCTTGGTGCTCTGGGCGAAGGTAGTGGTTGGTCTCTTGCCCTTTGTTATGGCTGATACATTGTGTAAACTTGAGAAGTTTAGAAGTTTAACTGAGAGACTCAGCAGGAAGCCAGGGTCCTTACTTTGTAAATGTCCTCAGCCTGTGCAAAAGGGCACAGAGATTTTGTGAGTGCTACATCTGCCCTGGGGTTGGGGGTGGTGGCCTGCATACACAATAAGGGAGAGGAGGCTTGTTTTCCCCCTTTTTACTCTGGCTGTTGCCTTCAAGTGTTATCCCAGTGCCATGCCACCCTGCCTTAGAATCAGCTGATTATGGACTGAAACCTCCACAAACAGTGAGGCTAAATAAACCTTTCCTTCCTTCATTTTGGATGTTGGGTGTTTTGTCCCCGCAACAAGTGAAAAGTAACCAAGACACCACTCAACACCATCCATATCCTTTGCAGTTCCAACTTCTTATCACCAGCCAGATGGCACCGTCTCTGTTGCTGTCCTCACTCATGCATCTAACACATTTAAACTCACATGACCTCCTCGTCTTTCCCAGGCCTCCTCCACCCACGGTATTTCTTATCTCCAGGGCAACCCCAGCTTCCCAGTTGCACAAGCCTAGGAGTCTTGCTTTACTCTCCCTAGCGGAGACAGGCTCTAGCCACACCTCCCCACCTCACCGTCATCTGCTGCCTGGTGGCCCTGCTTCCATAAAAGGAAGATAGAAGAGGATCACCATTAGCACAGGTCTTTTCTCACTGGTTCAGAAGCTGCAATCTCTTCCCACAGCAAGAAATTGCCTGGGCTCTCTTTCCCCTCCCCTCTGCTAGGCTTTTTACCCAGAGGATCACAAATTTGAACCCAGCCCTATTTGGGGACTTACTGAGATCCTGTCTCTAAAGTTAAAAAAAAAAAAAAAAAAAAGTAAAGAAAAAAAAAAGGTAGATTTGGAGACTGCAAATGAATCTAGTTTGAAACCAAAATCTCAGCCTGACCTTTCAGATTCTGGACAGTTTTTGGTACCTTTGTGACTTTCTCCTACAACACCTAATAATCTTGTGACTTTTTGAAGACTCTTAAGTGATTTGGTGGTCTTTCTATAGAAAGGAGGGAGGTCATTTTCTGGAAGAAACCCCTAGTGTTTTCCTTGTTGCTTCCACCTCCCAACCATTGTCCTCTCTAATACTCAATAAGTACTTTGACACTGATTGTTTTGGTTGCCCTGAGTTCATGATCTTTCCTAAACATCATTACTAAAGAAACCTGCCTCAGTGTGGCATGGTGGCACATGTCTCTATAATCTGAGCACTCTGGGAAACTGAGGCAGGACAATTGCAATTTTGAACTACTCCTGGGAAATGTAGCAATTTAGTGAGACTCTATCTCAAAATTAAAAAAAAAATTAAAAATGGCTGGAGGTATTGTTCAGTGTGAAGGCCCTGGATTACCTTTACTGGAAAAAAAAAAAAAGAAGCCAGTCTCATCCATATTGAGTTGTTTAAAACCGCAGGATTTTGATGGTAACTACCAGCCAGAGCCATTCAAGAGGAAAAAAGGCATCGTGTGGATGAATTTTTGTGTTTCCACCTCTCCCTGTTACTTAAATATCCAGGGATAGGGCTGGGGGTGTGCCTCAGTGGTCCAGCACTGTCCAGCATGTGCAAGGCCCTGGGTTTCACCCCCTGCACGGGAAAACAGCACAAAACAAGAATATTCATTCAGAAAAGACGAGGATCAGTGTACTTAAGATGCAGACGGAGATTAAAAAAAAAAGACAATTAAAACATGAGTTTTCCTTTGTGGCATTGGGGATCAAACCCAGGGCCTCATGTGTGCCAGCAAAACAGTCTATCTGAGCTGTAGCCCAGCCTCAAGACGCTGATTGATTTGATTGGAAGACAGTGAAGTAGGAACAGCTGAGACGTAGGCGAAGCAGAAGCGACACCATCGCTCTGCTTCATCTAATGTGAGTTCCCTAAGTGCAGAATCAAGGATGTCACTGCCATGATAACAATCCTCATTACAGGAAAGGAAACTGGATCCGGTGGCAGTGATCTGAGGGCAGATGTGTGACTGCCAGACACACACACACACACACTGTGGTGTTTTCCAAAAGGTGAATACAGCTTACTCTGAAGGACATTACTTCTTCTCTGCTCTTCCCTTCCCTTCCCTTCCCCTCCCCTCCCCTCCCCTCTCCTCTTCTCTCCTCTCTTCTCTCTCTTTCTTTCTTTTTTTGGAAACATCTGGGCTGGTCTTGAACTTGCTATACATACCTAGTTGGCCTCACAATCATGATCTTCGTGCTTCAGCCTCACCAGTGCTGGAATTACAGGTGTATGCCACCACACCCAACTTAATTTCTGTATTTTGAACACAAGTGAAATTTGGTACTTTACATCTGGCAGTTTAAAGTTGCCTAATATGGCTGGAAAGTTGTCCACAAAATAACACAGGTTTGGCTTGCTTGCTTTTTTCTTTCTTTCTTTCTTTCTTTTTTTTTTTTTTTTTTCAGTGCTGGGGATTTAGCTCAGGCTCTTCATACTGAGCCACACTTTCAGCCTTGTTTTTTATTTATTTATTGAGATAGAGACTGGCTAACTTGTTAAGTTGTTTGAACTGGGCTTGAATTTATGATCCTCCTGCCTCAGCCTTCTGGAGTGCTAGGATTACAGGCTGTAAGTTATTCCTAAAAGAAATATGCCAGCAAGGAAGTAGTCCATGCAAGACTTTGAAGGGAATATTCTTTTTTCCAAATTTAGTCTGCACTTTGGTTAGCATATGCATTCTGTTATAGAGGGTTTCCCAATTAATTGTTTTAAATTGAAAAAATTTGTACACATTTCTGATGTGCAGCATGATGTGTTGAAATATGTACACATTGTGGAATGGGGGCTATATTGTGCTGATTAACATATGCATTACCTCGTATACGTACCGTTTTTTTTTTGTGATGGAAACACTTAAAATCTGTCTTAGAAAGTTTCGAGATGCAACATGTTGTTAACTATAGTCACCACTACTGTCATAATGATTTGATGCTTTGAATCCCTTCAATAGTACACACATGAGGAAGTATTAATAGCAAACTTTGATCTCCATAAAATATGTGTTTTGTCACATATGGATAATATGATTGCAAATAAAGGAACTGTTTTTTATTCTGTTAGAGAACATATTTTTTTGACAATGTGATTTTTCTTGTGAATAACTTTACACCAAAAATTCCATAGGATTTTACAATAAGAAATAAGCCTTACACCAGTAATCCCAGCACTCTAGGAAGCTGGGGCAGAAGGATCACAAGTTTGAGCCCATCCTGGGCAACTTAGCGACTTACTGAGCCCCTGTCTCAAAAAATAAAAAGACCTGGAGATGCAGCTCAGTGCTGAGGCCCCCGGTTCAATATTAAGTACTGGGAGAGGGAAAAGAAACAGAGAAAGGAAGAAAGAAAAGAAAAAAGAGATGGACCTTCATATTTATTTGAGGCTGACTTTGGAGGCATTCACTTCACTTCAGGCTATGATGGCAAATTACTCAGTCTCTCTACCTTTCAGCCCCCATAGTTTTATGGTTCTAAAATGATAAAAATAATTACTGAAGATTAGTTGTAAGGTTTGAATAAGCTATGTACCATGGAACTACCTAGCACTCGATAATGTCATTGTTGCCTAATTATTATTACTATTGAAAAGGAAACTGAGGCCCAGAAATTACAGGCCTTGACTAAGATAATGGCAGGGCAGAGAGATACAGCTCTTGGGCCAAGGTTTTGAGTCTTGTTTCATTTCAGCTCCAGTTAATTTAAAGTTTTACATGTCTACAGGACTTTTATTTGGCAGGATAGTCTTGCAATTACTGTCTTAATCCCATAATAATGTCAAAGGCTAAAGAATTAAAATTCCAAAGCTGTACTAAAATGACAGCACAGATTAAATAATATCATGAGTGATGAATGGAAGGATTCCTCAATAGAACTCTCACTAAAAGGCGATTTGCTCTAGTTTATTCTTCCCTGAGATCACCAACTCAAGCCTGCGTGTTTACAGGGTAGGCCAGGTTGACTGGTGATAACAAACAACTCCTAAATCTCGATGGCTTGAAACAATGAATGGTTCCCTCACCCAGTACATACATGTTCATTCAGAAACCTGGCTGGTAGAATAACCTAGGTCATTGTTCCAGAGAGGAAAGAAAGTTCTGGAAGGTGTCCTAATGTCTTCTTAAATTTTCCGACAAGAACTGATATTTCACCACTTCTACTCACACTCTTTGGCCAGAACTAATCATGTGACCACAGCTAACTTCAAGGAACTGAAGAAGGTCAATCCTCCCATGTCCTAGACGACCAAAAGAATAGGACTGTTCATTAATAGCCTTAATGACTACTGCAGACTTTAATGTTTCTTTTCTTCATGGGGAAATAAGAAATAGCAACCTGAGAAAAGATAATGGGAACTGTATTCACTTTCCCATGAATTATCAAGTTGTGATAAATTTAAAATGTTTATCATTTAATACCTTTTTGTTTGTCAGCTTTATGAATTTTTATTATGAATGTAGCCACCCATGAAAGATGACTGCTTTTAAAAGCAGTTGAGTAGAATTTGAATTTGAATTTTTAAAGTTTGTACATTAACAAACCAGTAATGGAATATTTGAATACTGACCAGATTTTTGATGAGGAATTGTTAATTATCCTAGGGGTGATAATGGGTTATTATGGATTTTTAAAAGAGAGATTTTACCTTTTAGAAATACATAATGAAATATTTATGAGTGATATGGTGATGGGATTGATTTCAAAATAATCTGCAATGTGAAAGGAAGCAATGGGTCAGGTTTGGAATGAAAGAAGATTGGCTATGAATTGATTGTAGAAGCTGAGAGATCAGTACATAGGGGTTCACTATGTTAATTTTGCTAGTCTTCATCTTTTTATGTATATTTGTTTTTTTTTTTTCAGTACTACAGATTGAATGTAGGGCCCGCCCACTAAGCTATATCCTCAGCTTTAAATTTATTTTTTATTTTTTATTTTGGAGACAGGGTCTCACTAAGTCATCCAGTTGCCCAGGCCAGGGCTTGAATTTGTGATCCTCCAGTTCCCCAGAGTGCTGGGATTGTAGGCATGCACCACTCCACCTGGCTATGCTTGGAATTTTCCATAATAAAAAAAAAAATTTAAACCCTGCAATAATAAGCTCTCAACTACTTTAGCCCTGCAGGTTCAGCTCCTCTAGAGATGGCTAACGAGGGACTGCTGGTGCCAGTGGCCTGCCTGAGAGCAAGCACATCAAGTCCTGGAAAATACTCCATCCAAAGAACTTTTGCATTTGCCAAGCATTTCAAAGGACCAACTCTAGGCCAAGATGGCAATGGTGCTCATGCCTTGCAGTGCCTGCTGGGACCTCGCGACCTCTCTACTGTTGCCCTCTAAAGAAATCATGATTCTATGCACAGATCAGCACACAAAACACGAGTCCAACTCTACTCACTCCTTTTTTTCTGACTACTCTGTGACCCTGGCTGGACACTAAATTTCCTTTGGTCATTAACTCGGTGCATAGAGATTTTGGATGTCTCTGGGGTATGCAGATGTGTGTGGGACATGTGTGTGGCTGGGCTGTGACATGAGGACCACTATGAATGTCTCTCCCTGCCTCTGGGGGCCCCAGGTCATCCCAGATCTCCATTGAGCCACTGTGCTGTAGGCTCTCAGCCTATTCTTGATGGAGGTGCTTGTTTGAGTACCAGCAAGATACGCCTGGCACATCACTTGCCATAGTTGAGAAGCTGTGAACTCTTATCCCAGGCTGAGCTGATTCAACTCTCCCAAATATTTGTAGTGTTAAGAGATACAGATGTTGAGCTAAGAGAGGAGTCTGCAGACAGTAGAGCTTATACATGACTGCCCACAATCCCCGTGGCAGAGGCCCCCAGAGCTGCCCTGAACCCCACCCTCCCGGTGGTTGGAGTCTTAGTTTGTTTTCTGTTGCTATAATAGAGAACCTGGGACAGGATAATTTATAAGGAATAGATCTTTAGCTCTCTGTTCTGGAGGTTAAGTCCAATGGCATGGTGTCAGCAACAGAGGAGGGTCTCTTGCTACGTGTGACATGGCAGTGGGCATCCTGTGGCCAGAGAGTGGGAACATGAAAATCCCTTCTTAGTCTTGTGAAGTCGCTAATCCTTGATGGGAGCCACATCCTCATGGCTTCTTCTAATTTGGAGTACTTCCCAAAGGTTCCACCTTCAAATACCTCAACATAAGAATTTGGGCATTCAATTTCCAAGACATGTAACCCTTTAAGGGAGGATACTGAGAAACCATAGTACTCAGGATTCCCATGCTATGCTATGGAAAAATTCAGCATGAATGTTTAAATAAAAAAGAATGCACATTGTCATGAAGCTCCTCAAAATACTTACTTCTGGCACACTTATCCCATCGTTCTTGCTGCTTTCTGAAGCAGTTCTGAAAGTCCTTTTTCGTGAGTGTCTTTATTTGTGCTTGTCAGGAGAAAACAAAAGAATGAGCTCAACAGATAAGTCTATTACAGAACAAACCTGAGAGGGACTGCCCTGGCATTTAGAGCAGACCAGTCACTCTCATACAGGCTATCAGGTCTTTTATAGGGTCATGAGCATAAAGCAGGGCTATGAAAGGAAGAGGTCAAAGTGGAACTTTTGAGGGGGAGTGTTCAGCGATAAGGAGACGTGGCTCCCTGCCAGGAACAAGGCTTGAGAAAGCAGAGTGGCAGTTGCCTGTCAAGAGCATGGATGGATGAAGAATGAAGGGAGTTATGGGGTGAGGCCATGGTTACTGGGCCTTATAAACCCATGGTTATACATCTTTAGCAGGTATAAAACCACAGCGAGACGGAAGAGGCTTAAACTGGTCTGTGGTCAGCCTTGGATGGTGGTGATCGTCTCCTTCAGTGTTGTCATGGCTCCAGATCCTGAAATGATTCAAAACATTTACTTTTCATGGTCATTTTGACTTTGGGGAAGAGCAAGAAGTTGCATGGTGTGAGATCTGGTGAATACCGTGATGTTTTTATTTGACAGAAAGTGCTGTAAACATTTTGAATTGATTCAGAACATAGAGGCAGCCATGGAAAGACACTTGGAAAAGGGCTGCGGAGAGAGGGAGAGGGAGAGGGAGAGAGTAAGAGAATCCTTTCTTTGTTTGAGTGCCTTGAAAAGTTGAAAGCTGTGGCTCCCAATTATACAATCTCTACATTTTCTGTAAACCAGTCCATCTCTTCTTGGGTGTGGGCTGAGCCTAATGATACTTCTCCTCAATGGAATATGGTGAAAGTAATGCAACTTTACTTCCAGATTAGATTTAACAGTCTCTGTCTTTCTGTCTGTGGGTCTGTTGGTCTGCCTCTCCTGCCTCTGGGAAAAGACAGCTGCCCTGGGATGAGGACCCCTATGGATGCACCACTACTCAAGACCCACCTCTAGCCCTTGGCCAGCGAGGCCCTAAGTCCTGCCTGCTATCAGCCACTGCCAAACTTAGGAGGGAAATGGGAGCCTTGTAGTAATGCAGGTGGGGCTGGCACTTTGATCACAGACTTGCAACAGATTGCTAAGTGTAAATCAATATAAAAAATGCAGTACAGTATCCTCCAGAGCCTATTAAGTAAAATTTCAGATAAAGCAACTAAAGGTGAACAGAAGGAAAGCTGCTTTTCCTTCAGGTGTAGAGCGAAATCTCCTGGAATGCTGAGCAAGGATGTCGCTTCCCCCCACAGCCCTCCAGGGATGCGGAGATGTGAGGAATTCATACGTGCGCAGCTCAGGCTGGGTTGCTGGACTTCGAGGATCACTGTTGCCTCCTGATTTCTTTTTTTTTTTTTAATCAAAAACAATTTTAAAAACTTTTATCAGCCTGTATTTGTAGGACATAATCATTATTACATCCATCATGGTAAGCTGGCATATGTATACGACAGATCTTAATTCCTCTCACTTTCCTTCCCTTTCTCCTCAGTACCCCCTCCTTGCACATCTTGGCCCTGTCTGAGTCCTTTTCATTTGTAGAAGTTTGTGTTTTAATGGTGATTGGTGAAGGAATACAGATATTTTTCAAAGCTGAGAAGAACTGGGACGTTGACAATGAACTGGGATGTTTCATGTTATTACATTCTGAGAAAGTAAGGATTCAAACAAACTACTTAATACATCGTTGTAAAACTATTTTAAATTGTGTTTACTCTCCTTGTCCATGAAAGAGGTAAACAGAACATCACAGAAAACAGACAATTGAAGATACTAAGTTGCTTAAAGAATCTCTTGATACCTAAAGCTGGCCTTCCATCAAGATCAAGGCTTAGATGGAATACGGCTCTGACTCCCTGAGTTTGTTTTGTTGTTGTTAAACTTTTTATTTTGGAGTAACTATACACTCATGGCACAGTTGTAAGAAACTGGAGATGTGTCTCAGTGGTATAGGCTTACCCAGCATTCGCAAGGTCCTGGGCTTATTTGCCACTAACTGCCTCCCACCCCCACACACACACAAAAGGAAAAGTAAAGAAACTAAAACAGAAGTCCTGTGTATTCTTTCCCCCATTTTGCTCAGCGTAATGTCTTGCATAATTATAGTATACTATCAAATCATGGAATCAACATTGGGACAACCCACAGAGCTTTTTAGAATGTCGTCAGATTTAATGTATGTATACATGTGCATATTTAGTTCTGCACAGTTCTGGCACAGACCTTTGTGTAATCATTGCCATAATCAACACATGAATCTGTTCCGTCCCACAAGGGGTCCCCTGCTGTTCTTCTGTAGCTGCCGTCACTTCTCTCCTTAGCCCTGGATCCCATTCCCCACCTCTATGAGTTGGTTATTTCAAGAACATTTTAGAAATGGAATCCGATGGCTCATAGCCTTTTGAGATTGGCCTCTTGTCCCCCCTTGAGATCTGCTGGCGAGCTGCTGTGTGATCTCGGGCAAGTTCTTTCATTTCTCCGATGCAGCTTCCATTCACACTTAAGTCTGTGTGCTTCTCTAGTCTCACTGTCCCCCTGTACCCCTGCCTCTCATCTGCAGTTGATGGGAGACCTTCTGTAATCTGCATGGTTCCAGTGGAACCTCAGAACATGGCTGGGACCATGAATCTCCACATCTACTCTTGACATTTCCAAAGCAATAAAGTATAAGGGGAAACACTACCATTGTCCCTCAGTATCTACTGGGGACCAGTTCCAGGACACTCCCACCTCCCCCAAGCAAAAACCAAAATCTACAGACGCTCAAGTCCTTACGTGAAATGGGATAGTATTTGCACTGACCTTATGCATGTCCTTCCATATACTTGGAATCATTTCTAGATGACTTGTAGTACCTAAAACAAGACAAATGCTAGGTAAACAGTTGTTACACTGCATTGTTTAGGAAATAATACCAAGGAAAGGAGTCTGATATAAAAGAACATGACACAACTTTTTTCTCTGAGTATTTTCAACCCATGGTTGGGTGAATCCTCAGATACAGAACTCACGGCTAGGGAGAGCTGACTGGTTTTGGAAACGCCAGTTGGACGGTTTTGATATTTAGATTTTGTCATAGTCTATTCTTTTGCTAAGTAATTTTATATGTTTACAGAACCATTGTTTTGGAGAGAAGCCCATTTCCACTGCTACCAGTTTTTATTTTGGGTCAGTGTACCTTTCATCAGTGGAGGTGTGGGCCTAGGTGACATTTGCCTGTCTTTTGGAGGTCATCTGGTTTAGCCTAATGTTGGGTACACTGCCAGGAAACAGTACCCCCACCCCACTGGACCAGCTGGCTGATCATCTGAGGTTCTCACACGTGTAAAGCACTTTTATCAGTCCTCCAACCCCCGCTGCTTCGTGTCTGCTCAGTGCAGAGTTGGCCTCTCTGACCGCCTCTCAAATAACACCTGGCTCCCCTCTCTCTTCATTCCTTTAGCTGACTATTTTTATCTTCAGAGCACTTGTCATCTCTTGACAGCTTGTGTATTTATTTGTTTACTGTCTGCCTCTCACCTTGACTGCCCACTCTCTGGGAGTGAATGCAGCTGTGTAATCCCTGTTCTGTTTCTGCTGCCGAAGTGGGTGGGGGTCTCTGACACATGGTGTTTATGGAGCAAATGAATGAAACCAAGAACTGAGTGAATGACCTCTCCACTGTAATGGCAGGAGGAAGAGGCAATATCTATTTGAAGAAGTGGAAGAAAGTGGTAACTCGAGCAGAAGGAATTAGGATATGCCAGAGATCTCCACTTTAGCCACCGAGTGCAGATGAAAAAACTTTCAGAAGAAAAGCAGCAGTAGCAAAAACAAACGTAATGATTAATGGCAACTCTATGGTACTCACACACCTGGGTGTACAAGAAAGATTACTATGCTTTGGACCTCAGCTCAGTTTCTGCTTTGAGGCTTGATTTTGACAGGATGGAAGCATTTGCTGGCTCTAGAGTTGCAGTCCTGCTGCACCTTTGCCCAGGGCAGAGGGTACGGGAGTTTATCCGTGTAGCCCAGGGATGGGGCCAGAGTATTTACTTCACCCAGCGGTGACTGGCAATGTCCTTGCCCTTCTTCTCAGGCTCCAGAACCCGAGCCACCTCGTCACCTGTGGTCTAAGGCCACCTCAATTGGTTTCTCTTCGGTCAGCTCTTTCTGACTCACCCACTGGCTTGTGCTACGGGACGGCAATTCCCCCGAAGCCGTGTTCTGCTTTTCAGCCATGCCGCGATTTCTGTTCTCAATTCCAGTGTAAGTTTCAGTTCTTTATTCTCATCGCTGATGTAAGACTTTTCCTCTAATTCTCAGATCTAAAGGTTTGGTGATGGAATGAGGTGGTTTTGCTTGGAGACTCCTACATGGTGCTTCCTCACCATGAAAGCTAGAGAACATTTCCTAAGTGAGGCGTCTCATTGTATGCAATAGTAGACTTCGTAAACCAAGTTTATATATATATATATAGCACCAGTACTTAGTTCTTTCTTGTAAAGGAATTATTCATCTAAAAGTTCTCTCTTTTGTATTCGATTTCTAAATTTTCGTCTTTATCAGTACATTTACAGTACATAGTGATTGCTTTCATTGCAGGCAGTTGGTACAAGTACAGAACATATGTGATTCTTTTTACATCCTCTTCTTCCCTCCCTAACCCATCCCTCCATCTCTTGGTCCCCTATCTAAAATTTCTCTTGCAAAGCCCAAATGGAAATGTAGTCGCAGCACCAAGATTTTGTGAGGGAAATGTTTTCACTATTATTAGACAAAATTTCACACTAAACTAACTTGGGTATTAGCATATTAGAAATTAGAGGAATATAAGGCGGTAATCAGCAGTGTATGATGTCAGTACCATCTGGGGAGCCTTCTTAAAATTCACAGGCTTGGGTCATGTCCCCAAAGACCAGATTTGGAGAGTCCCCTGTGACATCTGAATGTGCGTATACTCTAGACCACAACAAAATTCCACTCCAGCCCCCTCATTTGTTTTATTGATGAAAAAATAAGCTCAGAAAAACCAAAATGATTTGTCCAGCCTCACGCACATGAAAGGAGTCGCAACTGACTGAGATTCCACAGCCAAGGGAGAACTTCGTGGGGTGAAGACGTTTAAGACTCATTACAGAAGCCGGGTGTGGTGGTGCACGCCTTTAATCCCAGCACTCGGGAGGCTGAGGTAGGAGGAGCGTTGTGAGTTCGAGGCCGGCCTGGGCTACAACGTGAGCGCAAGGCTGGCCTGAGCTACACAGTGCGACCCTGCCTCAAAAAACCAGGGCTGGGAGTTTGGCTCAGCGGCTTACGCACCTGCCCTGGCAGGTGTGAGGTTGCGAGTTCAATCCCCAGTACCACAAAAAAAAAAAAAAAAAAAAAAAAAAAAAAAAAAAAAAAAAAAAAAAAAAAAAGACTCATTACAGAAATCAGCTTTTGTCATTTTCTTGTAATTGCGTAAGTGAAAATGGCTCCAAGTGGAATCAACCCTCAAGGGTTCAGGTCAACAGTTCTCAAAGGTCATGTTTGCATTTTACCAGAAAAAACTGTCTTAAAAGAAAATGCAACCTCTCCCCACCCCCAGGCTTGAGTTCACAAGGATGGGATGGACACTGGAAACAGCTGTGGTTACAAAAGTGTTGAGGGAGTGGGGAACCAGCAGCGCTGTCATACGTGGCTGCTTCTCACAGGTCTCAGTGCTCAGAGAGGCCCTTGACACCCTCTGAGAGGACAGCGGCTGAGTCTCCTAGAGGCATGGTCAGAGAAGGAGGCCTTGTGGCACAGGGCACATGAACATTATTGATGTCACTTTCCAAATAGTTTATCAACAACATTTCCTTAAATGGGGTTCAGTGGTGCACACCTAAAGTCTCATCTGCTTGGGAGGCTGAGGCAGGAGGATCAGTTGAGCCCAAGAGTTTGAGGCCAGCCTGGGCAACATAGCAAGACCCTATGTCAAAAGAAAAAAAAAAAAATCAAGCAGACTTCTTTTTACCTTGCTGTCCCCTTTCTTATATCCCCATTGGCAACAATTTTCTCAAAAGACCACTGCCAGTTTGCAGTCATGACCTCAACAATTTAGCTGCGCAGTTAGGCCCTGGGTCAACATTTCATTCTGCAGTAGCTGACACTGTTCATTCATTCATTCATTCATCCAGTTAATATTCCTGGAGTGCTGACCTCAGGCCAGGCACTAGCCTAGACTCAGAGCACAGGTCTTATCTTACAGAGCTTGATTTCCGGTGGGAACACAGGCAACTGCTCTGACGGTACAGTAGAGGCAAAGAGCGGGTGCTAGGAAACAGGAAGTATAGTGGGGGCCTAATTTAAATTGGGATGGAAGGTGGTGGGCAGGAAAGGTCTCCAAATGAATGGCAGCCACTCTGATATGTCGCAGAGTGAGAGGATATGGCCCGAAAAGACAAGGAAAGGGTGCTGCAGGCGGAAGAGCAGGGAAGCGCTTGAGCAGGTGGTTCGCAGAGCTGAGAGAAGGTGGGCCGCTGTGCCACAGCTGACAGGCCAGTGCATAAGCAGTGCCAGGGGACTCTCAGGTCGTGGAGGGCATCCTAGGCCTGGCTGAGCCTTTGCTCTTGGTTCTGAATCCAAAGGGAAGTATTCAAAGGAGAGACGTGACTGCATTTATATTTTAAGAGTGCTGCTGTCTGTAGGTTGGAGACTGGACTAGAATTCCAAAGCATTCAGGGACCTCTGCAGTGCTCAGAGGTGACAATGATTCAGAGCAGGGTGGTGGCCTTGGAGATAGAGGCGGACTTTCAGGCTCTGGACACATTTTGCAAGTAGACAGAATCGGGTACCTGGGAAGTGTCCAGTGAGATCTTTCAGTTTCTGGTTTAATCAGTTACATGGGTCAGTGGCATTATTTACTGAGATGAAAAAACAGAAATTAGAAAAGTTTGAGGAAAAGGTCCGGAATTTCTTGTTTTACATCCATAAAATATCAAAGGAGAGGTTAAGAAGGTGGTTGGATCTGTGGGTGTCAAGATCAGAAGACAGGTCTGGGCTGAACATAAATTTGGGAGCCAATGGCATATGGTTGGTATTGAGAGGTATAGGAGAGGAATGATTCCAGAGAGACAGTGAGAATTTTTACAGCGTAAAGACCAGGTGAAGAAAGATCCAGGAACAAAGGCAAATGAACGAGACAGGGCAGAGGATAACCAAAGCGTAGGATGTGATGGAAGTAAGGAAAGAGACTATTTTGGAGAAGACATGGCCAACTCTATCTAGTGCCACAGAGAGCATAGATAAGCCGAGGACTGAAAGCGGACTTTGGATGAGATCATTGGAGATCTTCAGCAAGAACAGTTCTGACGAAATCATTAGGCAAAAGTTAGAGAGCAGTGGCTTAGAGACTGATCGGAGGTTTAGTAAGTCCTAAGGGGTGTTAGAGAACAAAAGGAAACAGGAAAGGATGAAAAAGACCAGAAAAATCAGAGTGTATCACTTCCACTAGGGATAAACAATGTTTTCTAGAACTTTTATTTTAAGCTTGTGAGTGTGTCCAGTTGTGAGTGAAGGAACCTGAGAAACACTGTGCAGTTGGGTTGTAGACATTTGATTGCCACATCTGTGTCGGAGATGTTCTGCTGACATCTGTGAGTGGAGGCCACAGATGCTGCTAAATGTCTTGCAATACAAAGGGCAGCCCTCCCCAAAAAGAATTATCTGTCCCCAAATGACAATCGTGTCAAAGTTAAGAAACTTAGTCCTAAGACAATGGATTTTAACTCCAACTGAACAAGAGAATTATCTGGATTTTATTTAAGTGGTACTAGGAATTGAACCTGGTAGATCTAAGACAATTTTTAGGTTTGATGTGCAGTCAGGGTTGAGAACATCTACTTGGGGAGAATATTTTCACCACCTTTTTATATACAACTACTACAAAGGCGATGAATGGTAGGTAATTGTTATGGTTGATACATTGTGTCAGCTTGAGAAGTTCAGAAATTTAACTGAGAGACCCAGCAGAGGGGCAGGGTCCTTACTTTGTAACATCCTCAGCCGGTGCAAGAGGAGGGCAGGCAGATGGTGTAAATGCTACACCTACCCAAGGTGAGGGGTAGAGAGAAGCCTGCTTACAATACAAGAGAGAAGGGGCTTGTTTTCCCCACTTCATGCTCCTGCTGCTTTTGCTGGTTGCTACCTTGAAGTGCTGCCCCAGTGCCATGCCAGCCTGCCTTGCAGCCAGCTGATTATGGACTGAAACCTCCACAAACTGTAATCTAAATAAACCTTTCCTTCCTTCATTTTGGGTGTTGGGTATTTTGTCCTAGCAACGAGAAAAAGTAACGAAGACAGTGATACAAGAGGCTCGACACCACCCTTTCTCACCCACACATGCAAACCAATGGGTCAGAGTGCAAGTCCGTATTACCGATGGGTGCTCAAAGGAATACCTTGCAAAGTGGTTTGGTCGAAACCATTGCCTTCTTTTTGGTCCCCAAGGCGCTCTCAGATATTTTACCTTCACTTGGGCAATGACTGGCTACTTCTCGGTTCTTGTTCCTTTCTTGGCTAGAGCCTGAATATCTCCAGACCACCAGGCAAGACAGGATGTAGCTTCTCCTTTTCGTAGGGACTTTAATATTCTGTCTTTGTACTGACACACCTCAGTTTCACTATGACTGGCCTAGGTGGATTTATTTTTACTCACCCTTTCATAATTTAGTGTGCTTTCTCAATCTGAAAACTTGCCCTTCCGTGCTGGCAAATTCTTTGCCATTTTTATTTTAGCATGTTGCTCCTCCCTCATTCTCTCCTTTGAAGTTTTAGATTTGTATTGGATTTTGTCATTCTACCTTCACATCACGTTGAATTCGCTTTCATAAATTCTGTTCTCCTTCTGTGCTTTGGTGAGGTTTTCTCAGATCTATCTTCTAAACCCCTACTGCTCTCTCTCCTCCCCAAGTCTGCCTCATCTACTGAGTTTTAAAATTTTAATGACTGCATCTTTCATTTCTGAAATTCTTTTTGCTTCCTTATTTTCCCCAGTGTTCTCTTTGTGCCTGAATCCTGTTCATTTTTTTCATTTCATCTCTCTGAACATTTTAACTCTTGCAGACTGTTCTACTATCATTAATTCTTAGAGTATATATTTCACTATTTGTTGGAACTCTCTTCTGTATAATGTGGATGAGTGTAGCAATCTTACACTTCTGTAGTAACGTAGTCCCAATATTGCAAGATGATATTCACTGCCTTCCTACAATGAGTGCACAGCTGAAAGAATATTGTTCCCACAATACTGAGACCTTGCATTCTGTATGAGATCATTTATACTGCACTAAAGTCCTGATATGGGAAAAATACTGCAGTCTGGTTTTTCAATAGTTAAGGTTGGATTGGAGAAAAGAGGGGAGGAAGCACCTGCCCAAACCACTTACTCAACAAGGCTTAACAAAAAGTTATTTGATAAAACTTTGCTCAGATATTATAGGTTTATCACTATTAAGATTTAGAAAAATCCTAACAATTGTCATCAAAAGGATCTGACTGATCTATATTTCCAAATGGAGTATCTGCAAGTCTTCTAGCTTTTCCTCTTCAGGTACTATTTCAAAACTACTAAATATTTTTGCTTCTCTCCTTTGCATGCTCTTGGTACCACTGCCCCTCAGTGCGAAAGGGAGGAACACAGTACATCACTCTAGCTGAGAGAACATGGAAGTCTGTGCCTGTCCTTCTACTCATGGACCATCTGCTTCTGCTCATGCAGCCCAGAACCACCCAACCTTTTTAGCTAACACTGGACACCCCTGAGTTATGATATGCAGTGATTTTAAACCTTAAACACCTCATGCACTAACAGACTGCCTGGACTCTGGATGTGTGGCTCTTGCTGTGTAGTCTTTGCAATGCCAGAGGACATTGGAAGCAGTGATCTGATGCCCCACCTCCACACCTCAGTGTCCTGCAATGGCTCATTCCCGAGTCTTGAGTTTAGAGGGAAGTGGAATGGGCTCAGGACTCTACCAAGGATGACGCAGCCTTTCCAAGGAAGGAGCTCTGTGTGAGACCATGCAGACAAATGCCACATCATGGGGACCAGATAAATACTGCAGAGGGCAAGGAGAGATTAAGAGCTGGTGAAGCTTCATGGGCAGACTTAGCTCTCATCTGCCTTGAGGGATAAACTGGCCCGTGCATAGAGCAACTGATAAGCAAATGCACATGGGAATAAGTGCCTGCTGGAATATGCTGGCAGCTGGAAAGGGGTGAGAGGAACAGGCAGGGACCTGGGTGGGGAAGGAAGCTAGAAGGGGAAATCAGTAAATGACTGGTGCTTAGGAGAGGAATAGGTGGCAGACAGGTGACACACAGGAAAAAGTGATGATATATATAGTCACAGCTCACCCTATACCTTGCACGTGTAGGGCTTTGTACCTGTATTGCGTGGATTATCTCGCTTGGATTAATCCTCACAAATCCTAGGAGGCAGGCAGTGCTACTATCCTAATTTTCCAAATGAGGTGTTTGAGGCTAATGGTGGTTAAATAAGTTGCCCCAGGATATAGAGAGGGCAAATACTGATACAGACCCTGCCAGTCTGGTCCCAGAGCTTGTGCTTGCAACCAGCATGAAATACTGTGCTGCTGAAAACCGGTGCCTGTCATCTTGCCCATTGGTTTCCTCGATTGTCAGCCCCTGAAGTAAGACATCGCTCACTCTGTCAGTTCTTTGGATGCTGCCAGTCCCTGAGTTTATGCTGGGTGCTAAGGACGCTGTGATGAGTTGGGTTGACTGCTGCCCTCGAGGAGGTGGCAGTCCTGTAAGCAGCTCACAAGGGGAGCCATGTGAACGTGCAGGCATGATACGGGATGGCAAAGCATGACTCAGCAGACGTTTTTGCAGAGTCTTGTAAGGAATCTCAGAAAAGGGCAACTGATTCTAGGAGAGGGAGTTGGGGAAGGTTTTGGGAAGAAGGGAATAATTAAGATAGGCTTTAAAATTTTTTTTTTATTTTAAAAACAAAACAAAAGAATGGAAACAATACAGAATTTCAAAAAAAGTATGAAATTAACACTAGTTAATATATTGTATATTGTTATTTTAGAAGTAGTTGTCCAGATTACAAGATTTAGGCATGAAAAAATGATCAAATAATCAAATAATGAAAGCACAAACTGTTCTTTTTTATGAATTTACAGAGATTAGGAGATTCCTCAAAAAGCTAGAATTGGAGGTTCTATTCAATCCAGCTATTCCCCTTCTGGGTATTTTCCCAGAAGACTTAAAAACATCATGCCACAGTGATATATGTGCCCCTATGTTTATAGCAGCACAATTTGTAATAGCTAAGTCTTGGAAACAACTCAAATGCCCATCAACCATGGAATGGATTAAAAAAAGATGTGGTATTTTTATACAATGGAGTATTTCTCAGCTATTAAAGAAGGATAAACTTGAGGCTTTTATAGGTAAATGGATGCAACGTGAGACCATACTCACAGGTGAAATAAATCAAACTCACATGTGTAAATATCATATTGTCTCCCAGTGTAAAAAAAGAATTAAAGTGGGTTTTGAGGACTGAGTAGTTAATCAGATACATGTGATGATACAAAGGGTTTCAAAGCTGAGGGGACAGCGCTCAAGGGCGAAGGCGGAAGGGAGTACATAGCAGGTCAGGGTGGAGTTCTGTAGTCAGATGTGTGTGGGTGTCATTGCCTCTATAACCCGTATTGGAGATTCACAATGCATGTAAACATATTCAGTGCTCCAAGAAGCAACCTTTATAAGCTTTTAAAACAAGCGTTTTCCATTTTAATTGTCCACAGAAGCCATTCCCCCTAGGATTCTTTTCATCATGTTTCGTTGTTTTTATTTCCCTGCTGAGATTCCCTCCTTATTCCCTCACTAGGGCTATGTTTTGTTCTAACTCTTTGAACCTAAGTATGGTAGCTGCTGCAAAGTTTATTTTGATAATTCAAGAGTGGTCACAACTGCTGTCTAGGAAGCCATAAGAGGAGTTACCCTGTGCAAGGACGGAAGTCCCTCATCCACAGATCCCTCGGGCTCCTGCGCTTGGACCTGGGGCTTTCTCTCTCTTTGCAAGGCTCCCTCCTCTGCTTTGTCACTTCATGGATCCAGTCTTGAAACAGTGCCTCCTGATTTTTGTTTAGTTTTATGATTGTCTTCGGAGAAGGAGTTAGTGTGGTATCAGTTAATCTGCCGTGGTTAGAAATGGAAGCCCAACATAATTCTATTAAACAGCACAGGAAACCAACAACATGCAAAATATACTTCGAGAAATAGCAAGGTAAGTTTATGTTTAATTTTTGCCAAATTTGCAGTAATGAGGATTCATGTGTTTCAACATCTTGCTGTGAAGGCCCACTTGGATTTCTTATAGACCTACATTTCACATTTCTCAAAAAGACCCTAATTCCCAAGACTTATTTCAAACCTACTTTTCCCTAGTCTTCCCCATTTCAGTGAATGACGATAGCCCTTTTCTAGTTCCTCCAGTTCAAAGTCAATGATGTTATCCTGTCTCTCATCCCCCACATACAATTATTGGAAAAACCTGTTGCTCCATCTTCAAAATACACCCAGGATCTGACCGTTTCTTACCATCTCTTCATACCTCCAGAGCCCAAAGCACCACCTGTTCTTACCTGCACTGTTGCCATAGCTTCCAAATTGGTCTCTTGGTTTCTTTCTTGGCCTTTTCAATCTATTTTTCATCTGGAAACCAATGTGACCCTCTTAAGTCAGCTCTTGTCATATTCCTGTCCAAAGACCACTACTGACTTTTCCTAACTTTTTGAATACAGTAAAAGACACATTGCAATAATCCCCCTCAAAATATTACCCCTCACTTCAAATGCACTTATCCCATCATTCTTGCCATTTTGCGAAGCAGATCTGCAAGTCTTTTTTCATGAGTATCTTCAGTTGTGTTGTCATAGCTGCCCTGATGTCCTGAATCAATTAAAAATGTTTACCTTTCATGGTCATTTTGACTTTGAAAAGAGCAATAAGTTGCATGGTGCAAAATCTGGTGAATAAAATTGATGAGGACTCACCTTAGTACTTTTAGGAGCCAGCCTTTCTGTTGAATGGCATTTGCCAGCAGCATTCACCATATTTTTTTTATCACAGTTCATAAAGACACAAAAGAAGCCCTCAAGAACTGCTTTAGAGGTGGTAAAAGTAAGAAAGAAAGATTGTAAAAGGACATCCCAAATTGCAAACATATTGGGAAAACTCTGAATATTTTATTGACTCTTAAAATCACAGACCATCATTGCAAAAACAATTGTAGGTTGCTTTCTCTAACAGAGGAGCAATTATCTTGTTTATCTTTGTCTAGATTAAGTTTCCTAGGCTCAGTCATCTCTCAAAGGTTAATTTCAGTAAAACTCCAAACAAAAGTCTATATAAAAGATCAGAAAAATGCAGCATTCTGAGGCAATGCTAGTATATACTTTGTCTCTTCCAGAAAAACCTATTTTGCCCTCTTTTTTCTTCACATACAATAGCACTCAGCTGAAAATTACCTCTGTTTCATGAAGGCTCGCAATACTGCCGTTTGGTCTGGAGTATGGAAATTGTATGTGGAGAGGAAAGCCTCTTGTGTTGGTGTTCACATACATGGTCTACCTTTACAGGAACAGATTGCCTGACGACAGGAGACTGAGATAACTCTATTCCTCTATGTCCCAGAACTCTTGGAAAGCCAAAGGATACCCCTTAAGGTGAGTATAAAATAAAAGAAGCACGTGCAGTTAATTATACCTTCTATAACATGACCCTCACCACTACCTTCCAGCGGTGTTCTGTTTGCTCCCTGGTCCAGGAGGACACACTATGGTCAGGGGACATATTCTAAGCCACCATGAACAGTAGCTTGAGGAGTATGGGGTCCAATTCTCACAGTTGTCAAGATCAAGATAGGTTCCCAGGCACTCCTATGTCTTGATGTATTAGAACAAAAGATGAAATTCCAAGATAAGGTTACAAAAATTGTGATATATTTTAAATAGATCTATTGAATAGATTCGTGTTTTTGAAATAAGGAAATACAATATGGTATTTCCGTCACAATATAGAGAATCTCATTTGGCAATAACATTAAAGGTCTAGGGCCAGGCATAGTGGCATATTCCTGCAATCCCAGCACTTTGAAGACCGAGGCAGGAGGATTGTGAGTTTGAGACCCGTCTGGGATACATACTGCGACCCTATCTCTAAATAAATAAATAAATAAATAAATAAATAAATAAATCTAAACTTGGGTTCCTTCAGGAATGTGGTCTTCCCTGTGATGGGTTCTGTCTACTCCCCAGATGTTGCCAAGGTTTTTTGCTGGTCAGCCCATGGACCAATGATTCTGAGCTTTAAAAGTGAAGTCTCTTTGACCCTCACTTACCTTATGGGTGCTTGGTACATAGCTAACTGCCTCAATGTAATGAGAGTTGTCTGGTTGGGCAGGAAAAATGAATTATTTGATACAATTAGCCAGCCAGTCCCAGGAAAATGACTAAAATGTTCCAACCAATTTATTTAAAAATCTGTTCTTAAAATCTCATTACCTGCCATATACTACAAAAGTGGACAAAAGATTAAAAGCATGACTCATAAAAATGACATTTCAAAGGATTTATAAGTTAGACCTCAGCTAGACCATAGCTGTGTACATGCAGAGGCTTGTGGAAATGCTAAGGCTTGGAATTAGAAAGCAATTAGGTTGGAGGAATCAGGCAGTGCAGCAGTGGGTGAGAATAGTACTTAACTAATCCATCCATTCATCCATCCATCCATCCATCCAACAAATGTCTATCACTTCTGTCCAACCATTCATCCACTCAGCCATCCAACTTGGTGTTCATTTATTTTCATAATTTTAATTTTAATTAGCACACATTTGCCACACATAATGATTCAATTCATCATGGGAACTTGGTACATGTATACAACATATCTTAATTCTTTTTTCATCTTCTTCCCCTTCTCTCTATGACTTAATTCTCTTCCCTTCCTCCCTATTTCCTGTTATCTTTTATCTTGACTTTTAATTTATTTATATTTGGGGTATCTCACATAAGAGAAACCATGCTATCTTTAAGCATTATTTCACAATATTGTGGTTTCAAGCTGTCTCCATTTTCCCACAAAAGATTCAGATTTACAGCTTGATATTTATAGAATGCCTTCCCTGTGCCAGGTACAATCTCAGGTGTTGCCAGGTACAGAGAAGAATGGGACAGAAGTTCAAGGAATTTATTCTGCTTGGTGTGAAAATAAAACCTCCAACAGCAGCCCAGGCTGTGAGGGACCCCCAGAGGTGAGCAGGTGTGTCTCATGTACACGAGGTTGGTGTCTAAATTAGTCTGGGGAGAGGAGCAAAACCCATGGCCCGACTTCTAGCTTTCCTTCCCTTTGTCTTTGTGAAAGAATACCTTGAAGTGAGAAATACTAGAATATTGGTAAGAAACTGTCTTAGTTACTTTTTGCTCGTTGCCGAGACAAAATACCTGATGCCCAAAATTAGGGAAGGAAAGGTTTATTCTTACAGTTTCTCGGGAGTTTCAGTCCATACTTAGTTGTCTCCAAGTCAGCACGGTGTGGTGGGGCTGCCATTCATGGCGGCTGCAAGCTGCAAGGTGCGCTGGCAAGAGAGAAGGCAGAAGCGGGAAAGAGGAAGACCTGCCTTCCCTTACGCTGTATCTCAGATCCACCCCTGGGCGGCTGCAGCACTCACATCACCAATCCCAGTGCTACATAACAAATCAATAACAAGTGCCAGACTCAGCCCCATCAAAAGTATATGAGGACTTTGGGGGGACACAGTGTATCACCCAATACAGAAACTGAGGGTGAGATGTGAGAGGAAATCTGGAGAGGCTCATCTGTATTTACTCTTACATGAATTTAGATTTCTTTCAGTGTTTTATGAGGTCTCAGGGGAAAGTGATTATGTTCTGTATATTTTCAAGGGGCAAATCTAGGACCAATAGGAAAAAAAATAGACAGATTATAGCTTAGTGTGTGAATGGGCATTTAAGTAAACTTGCTTTGGTATTGTAAAAGTTACTTTCTCTACTCTGTAAAACAACTGGACCATGCAATAAAGGTAAAAACATGAATGTAATTCAATCTAACAACCCAGTCATAAACACCATCAACAGTGTGGAGTATTCCCATTCAGTTCTGAAATACATTACACACTGAAGATTATGTAATACATGTGTTCTCTTTCTATTTTATTTAATGTTCTGCATTTCCCACATCATCATAAATCTTACAGAAAATAATTTCAGAGTTCTTGGTTCTAGCCCAGGTGGAGCTACATTCCACCCAGGTCTTCCCTTGTACAACCAAAAAACTGGACGTAAGATAATGAGCAAACAGGAAGATTCTGAAGTGTGGAAAGAAGAAGCCAGAATGATTGAGGACTTGCACACACAAGGAGCAACATGGTGGTGGGTCCCAGGGCTTCCTTTTTACCTCCCATCTGTCTGACATGGAGTGCTGAGAAAGTCTGAGACCTTGCACCACCAACAAGCATTGTAAAGAGAAAACAAAGGCTTCAAGAAAAGTTTGTTACCATTGAGCAAAGCATCAGGAAAAGAGAGACATAAAGCAGTACAATATTTACCCTACTCCAGCAAAATACCAGTGGGAAAACATTCCCACCTGAAGTCCCCATCAGGCCCAACAGGAAGCTAATCTTTTATCTCTTGCAAGATCCAAGGAGGGAGGAGTGGACCTCTAATTTGCCCACCCAGTGGTGTTGGCAGGGCCAAACAGGGAACTCATGTTCCATCTGCCACCCTCAGAAGCAGGCGGTGGTCCAATTGCCTGCTTTGGCAGCATCCGTGGGGCCCAGTGATTCATTGAGCACCCACCCCCACCTGCCACCAAGGAAACGGAAGGAGTGGCTGGCTGTTCAGCCCTCTATGTGCCCTTGACCCTGTGTCAGCTGGGCCTGGAGGGGAACTGGGCTTACATTGCATTTGGAGACAATGAGGCAGTGTGAACTGGAACTGGGCGGGTTGCTCTGCCCCACTCACAGGCAGTGAACCGCTGCTTAACTTTTATCTGGATCGTGTCATCAGGGTCTATGAAGGAATTGAATACCCACCTACACTTTGGCCTATAAGGCTGCATCTAAAATGAATGAATGACTATCTGAAAAAAAGATCAAATATGATTCAGACTCCTACACCATGATAATAAAGCTATGCGGGATATACCTGAAAAACATACCAATGATCAAGAAAATCACAATCACACCCAAAGAAATAATCAACAGTAGCCGACACTGAGATGACTCAGATGGTGAAATTAGCTGACAAGAACTCTAAAGTACTCACCATTAAAATGTGTCAACAAGAAATTACAAACATTTTAAAACACATGAAAAAACTAATCATCTCAGAAAAGGAGATAATGAAAAAAGAGTCAAAGGAAAATTAAATTACAGACTGGAAAGTACAATAAACCAAAAAAAAAAAAATCATCAAATGGACATCAGGAAAACATGACAGAGGAATGAGTCAATAAGACCCAATACAGAACAATAGAAATTACCCAATCTGACTACACAGAGGCAATACACTGAAAAGAAAAAGAACACTTAAGAAACCATGATGAAAAGAAACTATCATTCCTATTACTGGAATTCTAGAAGGAGAAGGGAAAGAGAATGGAGATGGGAACAAAATGGAAGGAATAATAACAGACATTTTCTTTCTTTCTTTCTTTCTTTTTTTTTTTTGTCATCTTTTTGAGACAGATTTTGCTATGTAGTGCCTGCTGGCCTTGAGCTCACTTTGTAGTCCAGGCTAGTTTTGAACTCACAACAATCCTCCTGCCTCAGCGTCCGGAGTGCTGGCATTACAGGCGTGTGCCACAATGCCCGCTTAACAGAAGTTTTCTTAATTTTGACAAAAAATGAAAATAAAAACAATATATCCAAGAAACTTAACATAAAATTTCTTAATTTTGACGAAAAAAATTAAAAACAATATACCCAAGAAACAGGATAAACCCAAAGAAATTCATATCAATACATATCACAGTCAAATTTTTGAAAACTAAAAAGGAGTAAAAAATCTGAAAAATCTGGTAAGAAATGACACGTTACTTATATGAAGTAAACAGTTTAAATAATAACACTTTTTTTCATGGAGAACCAAGAAGTCTAAAAGAAAGTGTAGCAATATGATGTGAGATCAAATACACTGTGTGTTTAAACAAGAAAAAAATTGTTACAGTAAAAGGCACATTGCTACGAATACCCTCAAGATATTCCTCCTTACTCCAAACACATTTATTCCATTGTTTTTGCCTCTTTCTCAAGCAATCATCTTTTGAGAGTATCTTCATGAGATGTGCTAGAAAAAGAATATGGTGAGTGGTGCTGCTCAGGGCTTTCCAACAGGAAGCAAGTTGGCAAAAACATTGCAGTGTCTCTTCATCCACCTTATTCCCTAGATCTGACCCCATGTGATTTCTGGCTCTTCTTAATTATTCTTCAAAAACAAAGGGGATAATAAATGTGTTTTTAGGCAAAGAAAAACGAAGGAAACTGAGTTGCTTGTAGATATTTCCTTCAAAGATGGCTGAAGGACATTTTCAAGGAAAAGAAAGAAGGTGGCTTAGAACTACAGAAAGGAAAGCAGATTTAAAAGATTCCCAAAATTATTTCTTATGGGGTTTGTTAAATCATATTTTATCATTGGAGCAAAATATAACACTATCTGCTGTGGTACTTATTGTACATACAGGAAACACCAAATTATATTTTTTAATTGAATAGGTAGACTTGAAGTCTATATACCTTATTTAACATGGTAATACAGTAATAGTGGATTTCAATGTTACATAACATATGGTGTGTGTGTGTGTGTGTGTGTGTGTGTGTGTGTGTGTGTGTAGTTGAATATTACAGATGGCTTCAAAAGTACTGAATAATTCAGTACCCTATTCCTAGCAACTGATAGAACTATTTGACAGAAAATCATCAAAGATATAGAATATCTAAACAGCACCACCATCCAGCAAAATCTAGACATTTAATAATCATTTGACCCAACTACAGAAAGATACATATTCTTTTTAAATGCCCACTAAGCACTCACAAAGATAGACCTTGCATATCTTGGGACATGAGCCTAGCATGGATAACGCTTTTGGGTTCAATGTTTTTTGCCAGTATCACAAAAGCAAAACAAAACTCATATTCTGCAACCTATTTCAAACCGAGAAACATTTAAGAGACTTGAAATCTTATACACAGAAAGCTCCTGGAAGATAATGGAATCAAGGTAGGAATCAATAATAGAAAGTCAACAGGAAAATTCTAAACACTTGGCTCTCAAACAGTAGAATTCTAAATTATCTATGGGTTAAAGAGGAAGTTTCAAAGGAAAAAATGTGTATAACCGAATGAAAATAAATTAGAGCATATCAATTTCCTTTGAATGCATCTAAAGCAATGCCACTAAAAGAAGTAATAATAGGATTAGAAATCAATGAAGTTAAGTAATGGCAGTGAAAAATGGCAGAGGAGGGATCTGCAAAAATCCCTACTTAGAGTTTAAAAGCAGTGGGAGCCTGGGGTGTAGCTCAGTGGCACAGCGACTCATGGCAAGCACAAGGTCCTGAGTTCGATTCCCCGTACCAAATAAAATAAAATAAAATAAAATAAAAGCAATGAGAAAGTAGCAAACTTTTAAGAATCAAAATTTGTCAGGACTCTGGAAATTAACCAAAGGTTTTCAGCACACAGAATTGTTTATTCAAAAGTGAAACCAACCAACCAAACAAACCTCAAAACAAAAAAGGCTAAATTTGACTAAGAATAATAAGGCTTTGGTATTTTAGCTTGCCGTAGTTCCATCTCCCCTGCCCAGGTTGTATAGTAGCTTTGAAAACCAACTGCCCATTATCAAGGGGAAAACCATCACTTGGCAGCCACTGCAGGGTTCACCAGAGGGAAGGAGGAGGGGAAGGTTGGGGCTCCTTCCAGCTTCGTTCCCGGAGAACTGCCATCTTATGACCTGTGTGGTGGCTCCCTGCAGGGCTGTCTATGTGACCTGACTTGGAGCTGTGGGTTCAGGAAGTTTGTTTGTTTTCAGTGCTGGGAATTGAATCCAGGGCTTCACATATGCTAGGCATGCGGTCTACCACCGAGCTGCATCTCCAGCCCCGTGACAGAGTGCATATGGAGCAAAACTGAGAGAGAGAGAGAGACAGAGACAGAGAGAGACAGACACAGAAACAGAGAAAATACCTCTCAAATCTCTTTTGAGGCCCTGCTCTTAATGACCAGAAGACTTTCCAGGAGGCTCCACCTTTTTTTTTTTTTTTTTTTGGTACCAGGGATCGAACTCACAACCTCGTACCTGCCAGGCAGGTGCTTATGCCACTGAGCTAAATCCTTGGCCCAAGGCTCCACCTTTGAAAGTCTCTGCTCTCCCAATAGCACCACAAGCTGGTGATCAGGCCTTTAACACATGGGCCTGGGAGAGGATGTTCCAGACCTGACCTACAGCAGAATACACTGGGATATTACCCAACTATAAAAAGCAATGAGGTATTGGATTGTATGACACTATTGGAATATGCCACTGTGATGAAAATAGCATAGTAGATGAAACAAACCCCACACCATTGTGTAATTCCATTTACACAAAATATCCAGAATAAAATCCATAGAGACATTAGTTGTTGCCAAGGGCTGGGAGAAGGATGGATATAGAATAATTGCTAATGTGTCAGGGGTTCCTTTTAGAGGTGATAAAAATGTTCTGGAATTAGGTAGCAGTGTTATGTGTTTACTTTGTGAATATTGTAGAAACTAATAAACTGTACCCTTTACAAAGGTGAATTTGATGACATGTGAATTATATCTCAACAACAAAAAAGAAATTCATGGAAATAAAAACAAAATCAGTGAAATAATAAGCCGATTCCTGAAAAGTCAATAAAATTGATAACCTTTTATCAATGAAATTAACAAAGATAAAAAGAATACACAAATTATGATTATCAGAAATGTCACAGGAAATATCACATGTATTCTGAAGTCAATAAAAAGATGGTAAGGGAATACTACAAAACCATAATGTTCATAAATTCAACAACATGAAAGTAATGAGCAAGTTTCTTGAAAAGCATGAACTTCCAAAACTTATTCAAGATGTGATAGAAAACCTGCACAATTCTGAGATTTTTAAAGAAACTAAATTCAGATTTTAAAACACCTACCAGATAATCTCCAGGGGCAAGTGGTTTCACTGGAGAATTCTATCAAACATTTAAAGAAGAATGAGCATCAATTTTTATACAATTTTTTTTCTGAAAATAAAAGAGGAGAAAACATTTTCAAATTATTTTACACGGTGAGTTTTTCTGTTATATCAAAACCAGACAGATAGGATATACATGTACACATATCTACAGACAATAACTCTCAAAAACTTAGGAAAAGCAGCTAGTGATAGTGGCACATGCCTGTAATCCTAGAACTTGGGAGACTGAAACAGGAGGATGGCTATGAGTTCGAGGCCAGCCTGGGTTACATAGTGAGACTCCATCCCTCAAAAATAAAAAAAATTTAAAAAAGAATTTAGAAGAAAAATCTTCAGCAAATATTAGCCATTCACCCCCGGCAATAAGTAAAAGTAACTGTACAATATGACCAGTGGGAATTTACTCCAGATATACAAATCTCATTCAGGATTTAAAAGTCAATAAATGAAATTTACCATATAACAGGCTCAAGGAGAGGAATCATAGGATCATATCAACTGAAGGAGAAAAAGCATTTAACAAAATTCAGTATCTTTCTTGCTAAAAACTTTGCAACCTAGGCATAAGCAGGAAATTTCTAAACTTGACGAGGGCTGCGTCAAACCACTAACCTAAATACTTAATGTGGGAAGTCTGAATAGACTATAAGAATTCTCAAAGCTCACCAGTAAAAACAATCCAATTTAGAATATAGACAAGAGACATGAGTAGACACTTCTCTAAAAAAGACAAACTGAAGTCAGCTATGAAAAGACAAAGACCTTATGAAGATATTCATATTGTTAACTATTGAAGCAGTACAAATTAAACCACACTGAGCGGCCACCGCCTACCTATCAAAATGCCTGAAATGAAAATGATGACATCATCTGTTGCTGAGGAAGACTCACAAAAAACAGATCACTGTAGATTGGTGGTGACAATGTAATACAGTCTAGCCGGTTGGGAAAATAGATTGGCAGCTTCTTAGAGAACTAAATGTGCAACTGCCACACAATTTAGCAATTACACTTTGGACGTTTATTCTGCAGAAATAAAAATTTTTATTTACACAGAAACCTATACATAGTGGTTTCTTTCACTCAAAATTGTAATCAACCACATGTCCTTCAAAGGGTGACTAGCTTAGCAAATTGTGATAAATGGTCCTTCCTTACCCTCAGGGTTATGTTCTAGGTCATCCAGTGGATGTGTATGTGATAGATAAAGCAGCTGCTGACTAACGAGTGGGTAGTGTATGCAGCGTGGACACCGGACAGAGGGATGATTCATGTCTCCGGCGGAATGGAGCTGGGTGGTGTGGAATGGTGTGAAATAGCATGTTACTCAGAAGTGCATGCCATTTAAAAGTTGTGAATGGTTAATTTCTGGAATTTTCCATTGAATAATTTTGACACCGTGGTTGATCACCGGAAACTGGAACTAGGGAAAGTATAACCATGGATAAGAGAGGATTACAATATATCTATACCATGGGATTCTACTCAACAATAAAAAGAAATGAGCTATTGACATATATAACAATGTGGATAGATCTCAGAGGTCCAGTGTGGAATGAAAACAATTAAAAAAAAAAAGCCAAGAAACTACACACTGTATGATTCTATTTATACAACATTTCTTTGTAAAAATTATTTTCCTTTGGTACCGAGGATTGAAACCAGGATCTCACATATGCTAGGCAAGCACTTACCACTGACCTATATCCCCCACCCTTTTTATTTTTTGTTTTGAGACATCTAATTAAGTTGCCAAAGCTGGCTTCAAATTCTCAATCCTCCTGTCTCAGTCTTCTGAGCAGCTGGGATTATGGGCATGTGCCATCATCCTGATTTATATGACATTGTCAAAATGATAAAATGATAGCTATGGTGAACAGACTGGTGGTTGCCAGTGGTAACGGAGGAAGTAAGGAAATGGGCACGTTTGCTAGTGTGAAAATGTAGCCAGAGGAAAATCTCTGTCAGTCGGGACAATTCTATCCTGATTGTCATATCAGTCTTCACAAGTGGTGAAATTGAATTAGCTCAATCAGAGAGCTTATTCGGATTTTACCAGTTTTTCAGGCACTCATTTGAGTGTCAGTGTGTGTGTGTGTGTGTGTGTGTGTGTGTGTGTAGTTCTCCTGGGCAAAGTTGAAAACTAATTTAGGAAAAAAGTAATTTAATATTTGTATTTACCAAACTTTAAACTGGGAGTGTTTAAGCTGTTAGTCATGACTTAGTATAAATAGCCTACTCATATACATCTTTGTGTACAAATCTTGTCCATGGTTTGACCTACTTTTTCTTTTTTGGTATGAGGTATTGAACCCAGTGCGTTTGCACTGAGCTACACCCCCAGCCACCCCACCCCTTGCCTGTCTTTTTAAATTTAATGAAGTTTATTGGTACAATTTATGTATGCATAATAGTTACATTCATCATACCTGCACATGGTGCGTCTTAGTTCCTTTTTTTTTTCTCCCATTTCTCTCCCCTCCCGTCAACCTCCCTTCCCCTCCTTATGTATAAAGCTTTGTTTTCATTTTATCCTTTTTTTCTCATTGTTTCCCTTCCTCCCCCCACCCAATCCCTCTTTCTTTTTAAACAATTTTTTCTTATTTCACAATTATTTATTATATATTTTGGTTCTTATTTACACTTTCAGTTTCTCACACCAGAGAAACAATGCAATATTTACACATGTCCAGTTTATTTCTCTTAGGAGGATAGTCTCAAGGTCCATCCATCTACTAATAAATGTCTCAAGTTTATCTTTCTTTATGGCTAGTGCTCTATTGTATTAAAAAAGAGCCACATATTTTTTATCTATTCCTTGGTTGATGGGCATTTGAGTTGTTTCCAAGACTTGGCTATTACAAACTGTGGTGCTATAAATATGTGTGTGCATGTATCGCTGTGGTATGATGCTTTTAATCTTTTGGGAAAATACCCAGAAGAGGAAGAGCCAGGTCAAATGGAACCTCTAGTCCTAGTATTTGAGGAATCTCCATACTGATTTCCACCGTGGTTGCATAGTCTACACTCCCACCAACAGTGGAGAAGGGTTCCTTTTCCCCACAGCCCCTCCAGCATTTGTTATTGGTTGATTTCTTGATGAAAGTCATTCTTTCTGGGGTGAGGTGAAATCTCAGTGTTGTTTTAAATTGCATCTCTCGAATGATTAGGGATGCTGAACTTTTTTTCATGTATTTATTTGCCATTTGTACTTCGTCATCTGAGAAGTGTGTATTCATTTCAGATGCCCATTTTTGGATTGGGTCTTTGAATTTGGGGGGAGTCTGACTTTTTTAAGTTCTTTATATGTTCTAGATATTAGTCCTTTGTCTGAGGGACAACTGGCTAAGCTTTTTGACTGCCTGTTTTTTTGTTTTTGTTTTTGTTTTTTGTTTTGTTTTTTTGAGACAGAGTCTTGCTAACTCACTAAGTTGCCCAGGCTGGGTTTGAACTTGTGATGCTTCTACCGCACCCTCCCAGAGTGCTGGGAGGACAGGCACGTGCCGCCATGCCCAGCTTGACTCATTTTTACTTTTGAATTTCTAGTAGCGGAATTTCACGGTCCTAGAGTAAGGGAGAATGTTTTACTATTTAAACTGGTGAAGAGGGATAGGCTGTCCAGGGAGTGTCATCACTGGTGAAGGTCACAGCACTGTCGGAGACGCCCATGTTGGTGGGACCAGGTGGCCTCTGAGAGCCACGCTGACCTCAGTGCTGCAAATCACTGTACTCAGTGGGGTAAAACTGAATCCACCCTCCTCTCCTCAGCCCTGCTCCCCCTGGCTCTCTGCCTCTTTGGCTGATGTCCACTCCTTCCTGCTGACTGAGAGGCCCGCGGACATCTCCCATGGCCAGCTCCTACCTCCAGTTTTCACCAAGTCCTTGGAATGCCAGCCCGGAAGCTTCCCTCTACTTTTCCTTCCTGGCTGGCACATCCTGCTGGGTGTCTTTTAGCCCTGAGCATCTCTTCTCTCCAATGCCCCTCTTTAAGCATTTCCTCTATACCGCTTTCCCCTGTAGTCAGAGTGAGATAAAGAGAAGGGTAAAAATGCTAATCTGTCTTTTTATTCCAAATCTATGTTTAACATGTATTTGCTATCCTAGTCTCTTTTTCAACCTTCTAGAAAGTACACTCATAGATCAAGGAAGGGCTTGAGGGGAAAGCTTGGGGAGGAAACAAAAGCCAGTGTTGCCCTACATGCTGGCATCCCAAATTTGACTGTAAGTTTTTGAGGGCAAGGTCTGGGACTGAAGGGCTTGCAGTTTAACACCCTGGAACCCTAATACTGATCCAAGCATGATTTTAAGTTATTTGTTAGCCCTCAATAACACTGCTAGTTTGGGTCTTAAGTGTCCCCCAAGGTCTGTGTGGTAAGGTCTTCCTCTCCACAGGAACACTATGGGAAGTGGCAGAATCTTTGGGGACATCTTTAGGTCCTTGGGGGGTGTGCCCTTGAAGGAGATTGTGGGACCCTTGTCCCTGTCTCTTCCACTCTTTTTGGCATCCTGGCCAGGAGGTAAGTGGATTTGTTCCATTGTGCACTTGTGCCATGATTACTGCTGTACCACCAGTCCAAAGCAACTACTGGGCCAACTGAAATCATGGACTGAAACTCCCTAAATTGTACACTAGATTAAACCTAACTTTTTTATAAGTCTATTATCTCAGATCTGTGCTATAGTGAAGGGAAGCTGATCAACACAAACCCTATGATGTAGTGTTATTGTTATTGTTACTTTATAAGTAAAAAGAAGCTAAGCTCAGGAGAGTATTTAAGAAATCAAAGGCCAGCATATGCTGGGATATTGTCATTAAACCAAATTTTAGAAATCAAAAATTTCATAGTGCATGTCCCGAGCTTTGTTTTATACTAAAGCAAACTGAATCATTGATTGTATGGTCCTCCTCCCCTTTAAATTTTTTAAATGATTCTTTTGTGTAGATTTTCATTTTCAGTGACTTTGTTCTCCTAGGGGCACATCTAAATTCTCTGTCAGGAATGACAAGTCACATTGTGTGAAATTATAACACGGGAAGAAAGGAGTACATGAGTTATAGAATACAGTATAAATTAGTTTTACAATAAAGTTATACAGACTTGTCAAAAATGATTAGTCAAAGACAATCAGCTTAACAAAGCAAAAACAAACACAAACACAACACAAAAGACAAATGCATGTAGAACAAGTAGAAAACTAATCAGGAAATGAAAAGTCTTTCTAAGGTTGGGTATGCACAGCTCCTATTTTCTGTGTAGTCTGCTCCCTGCCCTTGGGTTACAATAGTAATTCCTTGTGCTACATTAAGTTAATGGCAAGGAAGGTTTCTAGGGTTAGAAGCATTCACCATCACTGAAGCAGTCATGTTTCGCCCAGCTGTGTACTCTGACACACAGACCCCTGAGGACCTTAGCCCCTGACTTTGCAGGCTCAGCACCTCACACCCCAACTTGGACCTGGTCCCACAGCCTCTCCAGCACTGTGATGAATCAGGGGGTGTATTCATGATCAATAACATTTGTAGGAGGCCACTGACTTGAGTAGGCTTCTGCACTGGGCCAAGCATTATTAAGATTACTCACAGTAACGGATTAACCAGTTAAGCAACAGCCAATTAAATTGTCACTGTCTCTCACTGTGTTTTCCAGAAATAGTGTCAGATCACATTGTCGGGCAGTATTCAGAATGTTCTGGTTGCTAGCCGATTCACAGATTTTTTTGTTTTGTTTTATTTATCATTGCTGAAGTAAGCTATTAAATGTAATTGTTCTAAGGAATTTTCTTTTAACATTAGTCTTCTAGGGCTGCTGTCACCAGTACTACAACTAGGTAGCTTAGAACAGCTGGAATTTGTTGACTTGCAGTTCTCCAGGCTGAACGTTAAACATCAAGGGTAGATAAGGGCGTATCATCGCAGGAGTGTGTAGAGAAGGATCTTTTCTCGCCTCTTCCCAGCTTGTGGTAGTTTGTTGGCAGACTTGGGTGTTCCCTGACTTGTAGAGGTTTTACTCCAGTCCTCTGTCTTCACGTGGCCTCCTTCCTTCTGTGTGCCCAAATTTCCCCTTTTAATTGACTATTATTAGTGGTACTGGAGACAGAAGCCAGGGCCTTACGCATGCCAGGTACATACTCTACCACGGAGCTACCAATCCTTTGCATAGCAACATCGGTCATACTGGGTTAGGGCTCCTCTTTATGACCTTGTTTTAACTTGATCAGATCTGTGAAGATCTTATTGCCGAAGACGGTCCCAGTCTGAGTGTTAGGCTTCAACACATCTTTTATTTGTAGGAGGGGGCATAATTCAAGCTATTGGTATTGTTGGGTGCTAGGTCACAGGGTCCTGTTACCTGTTCTGTGCTGTAAAACTGGGAGAACTCCCAGTTCTGTGCTGCCTTCCTCCTATCGCCTCTACCTTTGGGCAATCGTTTGATTGGGGGCTGCCTCCGAAAAGGCTGGGATGCTGCTGCTGCAGCTTCAGGTGTCTCATAGGAAGCAAGGCTCCTCCATCCACATAAATGTGTCTGATGGCTCAGAAGGGTCGGTGATAACTCAAGGACCCTGTGGGTTCATCTTAAGATCTTTATCCTATTGTACTGTATACTTATTCTTACAATCTCCTTCTGCTCTTTTTTGGGGAAGGGGATAAAAACTGAATAAAAATAAATTCCCCACCATGATTTGGTGGCTCAATTAAATATCAGCACATGGGGAGGGGGTGAGTTCTTGGGCATAAATGTTGCCATGCCAACTGCAGGGCATCATATACTCCACATGGCCTGTCTCCAGCTTCTGCGACTGATGTGAGCTCAGCCTGACACCTCTGTTCTGGGAAACCATCACGGAGCAACAGACAGAGTTGTGGCTCTCTGCTGTGCTGTCACAGAGCTCTGGGCTCCCTCAGCTGCTGGGCTCTCCTGGTGGCACTCTAGTTACCCGTGTAGTCCTGTCTCTCTAGGTGGTGAGCTCCTTGA
Organism: Dasyprocta punctata; assembly: GCA_004363535.1. Lineage (NCBI taxonomy): Eukaryota > Metazoa > Chordata > Mammalia > Rodentia > Dasyproctidae > Dasyprocta > Dasyprocta punctata. Next base: position 80,947 of record RJWM01005676.1, read on the forward strand.
TGGTAGAGACCAGACCTGTTCATCACTGACTCCCACCTGCATCTAACTCAGAACTTTGCCTGTAGTCACTGTTCAACGATATTAATGAATGGCAGGCAGAAGTCCCTTTGGGGAGCCTCAGGAGGACACAAGCAATTATGATATCCAGGGTGTCTCCAGAAGTGCCACCCCATGTGGCCAGTTGTGCCTATTTAAACTTGAAATGAGAATTAAATTGAAAATTAAAAATTCAGTCCCTCAATTCCATTTGCCACATTTCAAGTGCTAAACAATCATGTAGGGTTGGCCACTACCATATTGGCCAATGTAGACACAGAATATTTCCACTGCTGTAGAAAATTCTGTTAGACAGTTCTGCTCCAAGAGGATCCCATGACTGGTGCCCCTTGATGCTCTTGGCGTTTGTTGATTGCACTCACAGTGCATGGGAGCTGTGCTAGCTGGATGGAATGCTGAGAAACATGGAGGAAATGTAAGCATTTTCTGCCTCTATGCTTTGCACATGTGATCCCTTTGCCTGGAATGCCTGTGCTATGAGAACCAGGGACACATTTTCACACTCCTGGTGTAAGTGTATGCTCCTTCACTTGTGTACTCCTACATCCTGTCTCCCCTTCTCTCTCCTCATGATATAGGAAAAATGATCGCAGACCTCCAAATGATATGGGGGAATGAAACTCCCGACCTACTATACGTCCGGCGTGAATTCTTGTTCTCTAAAATCGAAGAATGAATTTTAGGAACAACGGAGGGTAAGAGCAGAAGATATTTATTGAGAGAAAGAAAGCTTCTGTCTGACGGACAGAAGGGGGCCAGAGCGGGTTGCCAAAGACTCTGTCATATTTAGGGACTTTTATAGAGTAAAGCCATGATGGGAAAAACTGGGAACTCGCAAGGCAGACGGGCATAAGGTGGGACATAACCATGGTTAACCAATAAGATTAATTGCTCAGGTAGAATTGGTTAAATCAAGGACAAATGGGGAAGCGAGTCACGTAGTAACCTAGGGGTGCTGAATGATAATGGCTCTTCCTGTGAAAGGGTGGGATGCTGACTCCTGACTTCCTCAGAGTGATATAGAACTATTTAGAATATCAATCCTTAGCATATGGGTGTATTTGTTTTGCCTTTTGTCTTGATATCTGGCCTGCAGCAAGAGGTGTGTGTCTTTTCCAGGGTCATCAAGACATCTGCTCCTCTGTGCCGGTTTCCTTGAGGGCCTAGCCCCATCTGACTGCCTATAATATTTCTGTCTGACTCAGTTGCCTGTAACACTCAGTTGTGAGCATATGCATGGGTGCGGAGAATCTGTCTTCTTACATTTATTACAGCTTTCCTGTTATTACGCAGCAGGGTCAGAATGAATAAGTGAATAATGTTTTGTAGTTAGCACAGAAGGCAACAATCAAGTAGAACCAAAATTACCTTCAGAAATCTCTTAAACCTGCCATTCAGTGTGCATTCTTTGTTTCACTCAGGCAAATGCATGCAGAAATCTTAGAGAGGTACCTTAGTGTAAATATACTGAGCTAGACCAGGCAGTAAGAGCAATAGCAGGTGCATAGCATCTAAACCCCCTGCCCTTTAGGGCAGCCACAATCCCAGAAAAGGCAGGGCATTCTGGATTGACTTTGGTGGCCTGCATCATTTTCTCCTGTGCTTCTCAAAGTATGGTTCCTTGGGGCCAGGAAGGTCAGCGTCACCTGGGGATATTTTAGAAATGCAAATTCTTAGGCCCTACCTTACCTTCTAATTTAGAAACTCTGCTTGCAACCTGTGTTTTTCCCCTAGGTGATTCTGATGCATACTAAATTTGAGAACTACTAGCTTATTCCCTCTAATTTTAATATTTAGTGCTATAGTTTAGTATAGATTGATTTGTTTGCTCTTGTGACAATGAAACAGGGCAATACCTATTTTTGTTTCAAAAAAGCTCAATTTGGGTCATAGGATGCTGGAGGCACTCCATAAATTTTTACTGGATTGAATCTAAATCCTACAAAATCGGATTATTGCATTCTTTGAATCTGACTCGGAGGAGCAGGAGAAGAGATTTGCCTCCTGCCTGCTGCCTTTCTAGGTGACATTTTCACTGAAGAGTCATCCCGTTTCACTGGACATTGGTCTCATCTTAGAAGAAGTAGGAGGCAGGGCATGAAGCCGCCTCATGACTTAAGGACATTAGAGATGTGCGACACATTCTTTGTGCCAAGGAGCACTGTCGTTTCTCCCAATAGAGGACTCGCGTGAAGGAAGGTGCCGTCAGGACTGCGGGGGCGAGTGCTGCGCTGCCAGAACCGGCTAAGGACTTTTCAATGGAACCAAGCACTCTCCCTTTCTTTTATTGTGCTATCTGTTTTGATTCTGTGACTGTTAAGAAAGAAATCTTTTGTAAAGAGGCGAATTCTGAGGTCAAGATTGAAGAGGGATCTGTACCACTCTCCAGACTGAAGATGGCTACGCGTCTGTGAGCCGTCTAATCCCTTGTTTCTCCCCAGGCAGATAGATGTGTAGGACGGGGCTGCTCCTGCCTCCCTCGCTTTCCATTTCTGTTGCAAACGCAGGTCCCTTCTCATTCAATTCTTCTTTTCTTATTTGTCAGGTCTTTGGATTTCACCAATTTAGGGAATCTCCAACCACCAAGCTGTACGCAGTCTTACTGTTCCAAAAAGGAGCTGTTGGCTTTGCTCCTCAGGGTGTGTTCTTTGCTTTAAGGAACTAGGCTCTCCTGGCCTTGACTGATGTTTCCAATTATGGACATCCTCTGTCTCTGTCCTCCCCCAGGCTCGCCTGACCTTCGCTGTATTCAGAAGCCCTTCCACATCTATTTTGGTTCAGGGTTACAAATATCTCTTAATTTTGTTGAAGATAGAGTTTTATTCCTGTTTCTTATTCTCCTTTTTACTTTTGGGTGATTTCTCAGAGAAAAGGGAAATTGCCCTCTTTGCACCACAGTTAAAACCAGACTTACCCTCAGAAGGTCTTTTGCATACAAGCATTATTTTTAGTTTCTTTTTTGCATCACATACAATCTTTAAAGAGTCATTTTGAGCCGTGATTAAGGAACTAAATTCAAGTTTAAATTCACTCTTTTCTGGTGCTACCAATGCAAATGACTCAACCTAAGTGACAATCTAATCATCAGCTATTGTCACACATGGTTACACTCGCACGTGTGCAGACGATGACACCCCGTCTTACTACACCCCTCTGCTTGGCAGCTGATAAACATCATTTGACATAAATGTTGTGTGCCCCGTGAGTAATTGTGAAAGTATAAAAAAATTGGTGTTTGGTGTTTCAGCTTGGCGGGAGGAACAGACAGAGCACAGCAGGCGGGGGAGGCCCTTCCATGAAACAGTATCAACTGTTGCAAAGGCTGACATTTTAGAATGGGTTTAGGAACAGTCTCAACTTGTGTTGGGTTGCTATGACAAAAGAAAGCACTTTTATAAAATAGAGAGGTGTGCTCAATTCATAGTTTCTGAAGCTAGATTTCAAGATCATGTAGTCCTGTCTGATTGGTCTTGGGTGAGAGCCTTCTGACTACATCGCGACAGGGTGCATGGCATCACATGGCAGAAGCCCACGCAAGAATGACAGGTGGCATGTGTGAAAGAGGAGCACACGTGTGACAGAGATCACACGGCAAGAGAGGAAGCAAGAGAGGGGGCAGAGGAAGCCACATTTGCTTCTAACAACTCAGTGTCAAGGTAACTATGGTAACCCAGTCCCAAGAGAGCAAGAATGCACTCTGGAGAGAACTAACTCTCTCCTGAGAGAAGCACGCTAATCCTTCTTAAAGACACTACCTCTCAACATGCCACTCTGGGGACCAAGCCTCAACATGAGTTTTGGTGGGGACAAACCACACTGCAGTCATGATAGGAATCAAATAGCGACTCGTCCAACTGGGGAGGAAAATGGCGTCCAATAGCATGCAGCGCTTCATGTGTTATGGAGTTGAATGCCAATTTTTAATTTAGAAATGAAGTTGGACCCCAACATTCTGACATTGCCATTGTCTTCTCATTGGCTGCAGAATAGTGTTTAAATGCTACAGCCTGGCATTCAAAGCCTTCCCCCCATGAGGTCAAAACTAATCTAAAGAAATGGGTTAAGTGACCAGTCAAATCCCTCTCCTCCCCTCCCCTGCTGTGCGTGCCAGTGGGAGCCATTCACCATGCCCCATAGGCCTTTGCTGATTCTCCAACCAAATGGGACTTCCTTTCTATGGGTTTACATTTCCACCATCTTTTCAGACCAAATACTGCTCTCAAGAGAGGCAAAAACACTTACTCTGCCACTTTAGCTTGTTGCTCTGTTTTCTAGAAAGCACATCCCAAGCTAGACTTGAAATTCCTGCTCTTCTGGTTCTTTCCATCCAATCCAAACTTTCACACTCAGTTGGACTCTTGGCTTCTTGCTTTGACCTGAAACTTTGAGATTCTAAGCCCACTGGTGTCCCCAACTGTGTCTTGATTGTCCTAGCTCTTGGCTGTAAACATGTATGTATCCCTCAATAACACTGTACTGACAAAGCAGCCAACAGGTTACCCATTGCCAGCAAGCATCACTGCCACCCCGGCAGACCCCGGATCCCAGCCTTCTAGCTGCCCACTGAGCACCACTGCTGGCTGGGCTTCTGCCATTGGGTTATGCCACAGACCTCATGGACACTGAGTATTTTGCTTGGATTTTACTTCTGTGTGTGCTTGTCCTACTCTTGGATCCTTGAAGGTAGAACCTGCGGTGCCCAGCAAATGCTTTGCATACAGAAGAGCTTAGAAGATAATTCCTTGGTGCTGTTTGAGTATGGATACCTTACGGTGTCTTGGTCGCCTCCCTTAGTATTCCTGCAATGTCCACACCCCAGGATGACGCTCACCTGTATCTAGGCTCAGGCTCTTGCTGTCTTTTGACATCGACAGTTTCAGAACAAAAAGGACCTACGAATGCACAGTTTTTGAATGTATGGCTGCCACATCTATGAAGAGGCCCAGGTGGTGAGGAGTCAAAGCCTCCTGCCAACCACCACAGGGGTGAAGCATCTTGAAAGTGAAGCTTCCAATGCCAGCCAGGCCTTCAGATGCAGCAGCCCTCATTGGGCCTTTGGGAGCCCTTAGTTTCCTCTTCTGCTTCTCCCCAGTGTGTGCTGATGACTAGACGCGCTGGAAGGAGGGCACTCTTCCCTCTAGTCCTAGGCTGTTCTGTGTGTCTGTATCTCACCAGGCCCAAGACCGTGCCTACCCCACCCTAGACCCAGAGTCTGCATTCACTCAAGTTGTGTGTTAAATGCTGTTCTGTCCTAACTATGTTTCCTGCCATACTTACTTCTGCAATTGCCAAAATCTTTCCTCTCTCTTCTTCAAGTTTCTGTCATGGGATTTAACAAAATTAGCGTTTTAATTTTTAATAAAACCCTGTCATTAATGTGCCCTTCATTTACTACTCATTGGGAAAAGGATGGAATACAGAAGGCTTTTGAAGAGATGGATGAGTTATCTGTGCTACATAACCAAGCAGCCTCCAGTGGCCTAAAGTGCTTAGCTCACTTTGAGGGTGGGCAGGAATTTGGGAGTCACTTCACTGGGTGGCTCTGATTCGGAATTTCTCATGTGGTTGTGGGCAAGGTGTCACCCAGGGCTGCTGCATCTGAAGGCCTGGCTGGCATTGGAGGATTCTCTTTCAAGATGCTTCACCCCTGTGGTGGTTGGTAGGAGGCTTTAGCTCCTCACTATCTGGGCCTCTTCATAGACATCTTGAGTATTCTCATGACATGGCAGATAAGTTTTCCAAGAGCAAGCTAGAGAAGGCGTACACCACATGCTTTTTATGACCTAGCCTCAAAAGAGACACCATACTCCCCTGGTCCCACAAATCAGTCCTGATTCAAGTACAGGGCAGGGACACAGGGGAGTGAATTCAAGGGGGCAGGGCTCCTTGGAGGCCATCTTGGAGCCTGGCTACCACACCTTACATGAAGAGTGACTTCGGGAAATGTGCTTAATTTAGCCTCATTTTCCTCAATTACAATTAATACTTCCCTCACAGGGGTTTATAAGGATTAAATGCTCACAAAGTCTCCATGTAAAGTGCTTATGACAGCTCCACAGTCTTCCCACACGGCCAGGCCCCTTCCAGGGAAGCTGGTTACAGTTTCTCTCTCAGAATGATTTCCCACAGTCCTCTGCTCTTTTCCTGCTTCTTTTTCTTTCCACACAGTGGGGAAAAGAGGATTTTCTAGCCTGGAGGTTTGGATGTGAGCCTTCTTTAAATCTCATGCCTCCCAAAGATAATGTCTGTGCTTTTATCCTTCTCATTCTCTAGGGCTCTACTCAGGCTTTGGAGTCCAAGGCTTCAGATTACACAGCTTTGTGCGCTACCTTGATGGAGGCCACAGGAAACATCCTGGACCAGAACTCCCCAGCGTAGTGACTCCTTCATCCTTACTTCCGTGGAGATGTGAGGTAAGAAATGTGTTTTATATCACTTTGGGAAGAACCCGGTTGGTGATCTCCTCTCCCTGTCCTTTCTTTCTTTCTTTCTTTCTTTTTTTTTTGCGGCACCGGGGATTGAACTCACAACCTCGCACCTGCCAGGGCAGGTGCTTAAGGCACTGAACCAAACTCCCAGCCCTGGTTTTTTGAGGCAGGGTCACACTATGTAGCTCAGGCCGGCCTTGCGCTCGCGTTGTAGCCCAAGCTGGCCTCAAACTCACAATGCTCCACCTACCTCAGCCTCCCGAGTGCTGGGATTAAAGGTGTGCGCCACCACGCCCGGCTCCCTGTCCTTTCATATTCCTACCTGTGTCAGGGCTGATGTGTGTCATGTGCTAGGGAGAAACACCAGTTCAGCAAAACAAAGAGGTTATTGATGAAATCTTATTTCAGCAGGAGGTTAAACATCAAGCAAAAGAGAACTTTGGAGGAAACTTCTAACCTGACTGGCTTCTTCGAGTGGGTGATAGTCAAATGCAAATGTATTAGTTGGTTAGAGTTGCCAAAATAAACTACCACAAACTGAGTGCCTTGGTTAGTTTTCTCTTGTTGCTGAGACAAAACACCTGACACCCAAAATTAGGGAAGGAAGGGTTTATTTAGCTCACTGTGTGTGGAGGTTTCAGTCCATAATCAGCTGGCTCCAAGGCAGGGTGGCATGGCACTGGGGCAACACTTGAAGGCAGCAGCCAGAGCAAAAGCAGTCAGAGCAAAAAAGGGGAAAAACAAGCCTCTTCTCCTCCCTTATAGTGTACACAGGCCACACCCCCCTCCTCCAGGGTGGGTGTAGCATTCACAAATCTCCTTGTCCTCCTTTGCACAGGATGAGGATATTTACAAAGTAAGAGTCCTGGCTCCCTCCTGAGTCTCTCAGTTAAAGGGCTAAACTTCTAAGGTTGACACAATGTATCAACCATAACACTGGGTGACTTACAATGGGAATGTATTGTCTTACAATCCTCAAGGCTAGCAGTCTAAAATCAGTGCATGGGCAAGACCATGCTCACTCTGAAACCTGCAGTCTTTTTGTCTTAGAGGTTTTTTTTTTTTTTGGTGGTTGTCGTTATTTTTTGTTTTTTATTAGTACATATTTGCTATACATAATATTTACACTCCTGGTGGGGAGTTGGTTCATGTACATAAATAACACATCAGAGCATGCAGCTAATTTTGGTACTGACTTCGGCAGCACATATACTAATGACACTAATTTTGTCCTTAAGGTGCATAAACATGGGCCTGTCAGACTCATGCTTTTTTTTTTAAGAATATTTCTGTTGATGAATTATTAATTTTGGTTTTATGAGTTTTATTAAGCAATAAGTACTTAACAGAAAAAAGTCACAAAAATAAAGTATCACATTTTTAATATTTATTGTGTTCATTGAAAAGCACTAAAATTTTCAACATTGACTGTTTTGTGGTGTGCTAAGTCTAAAAAAAGAACAACACAAATAAATTCTTATATGAACTACAATGAAAATACCAATAGTACTTTGCAAAAGAAATAATCTTTACTTCAATTATCACACCTAAGGCAGTCTGCACACATGACAACAGCACGGTCCATACACATGTATCGCTTATGCGGACGGGACACATGTTTTGCTTTCCTGGGCTTTTTGTAGGACATATTTGACATCTCAGTGGCCTTGCTGAGGTTCTTGTCAGGAGGTCTTACCAGGAGGTTCTGTGTTATACAGTGTATAGTTAATAGAAATATAAAATATCAATAAAATAAAGTATTAAATTCTAAATATGTATCGTGCATTTAGAATAAACATCAACATTTTCACACCAGCTGTGTACTTGCTTATAAAACCTAAAAGAAAACATCAGAAATAAATTCCTATATGAACTACAATGAAAACATCAATGGAACTCTACTACAAAATAAGCTTTGCTTCAACTGTCACACTCAAGGCAGTCTTCACGCGTGTCAACATGTTCCATGCGCACATCTCGCTGACAGTGACGGCACACGTGCTTAGCTTTCCTTTCTTATGGGGCAGTCTTGTCACCTCTCTTCTCCCTGCTTTGTCAGGAGCTTCCTGCTGTATTTTACAACATGCCATTAGCAGGGAAATAAGATATGAATAAAACAAAACAAAATAAAATAAAATATCAAATATGTAGTAGGTGCTTATAATAGACATCAACAGTTTCACATCAACTGTTCACAGGCCTACAACACATAACAGATAACATCAAAAAGAAAAACCTATGTGAACCACAGTGTAAACACAAGCAGAAGTCTACCCCAGAAATAAGCTTTGCTTTCACTGTCTCACCTCTAACAGTCTTCACACATGAACACTGTATGCTTTGTACTTGCTTGTAGGGCACAGTTGACATCTTTTTGTTTCCCTGTTGTTGTAGTAGGTCTTTGTGATGCTGCGCCTGCCTGTTCACCTGTCAGCTCACCAGTGTGCTTCACAATCTTTTTTTGCATAATTCCCTGGGTAGAAACGTTTTGTTTTTCCTCTGCTGTAAATGATCTCTTATGAGCTCCAGTCCCAATTCTTTAAAAAATTTCTCTATGATATTTTGCATTTGTTATTTTCTTTGTAAATTATCAAACTATTTATGCCTCACATGTATAGGATCGAGTAAACACAACCATTGGCCAATACTT